>BLSH010283260.1:112353-128750 GCA_018402905.1 Glandirana rugosa
TCTTTTTAACTCTTTTGAATCAGTAATATTGTTTCGAAGTGTTGAATTATAATTCTTGTATAAGATTGTGGGTGGCGGTGTGGTGTAAGATGCGTGTATGTAACCAATCAGACAAGTCAATATTCGACGTAAAGGTACATGTACTAATTCGTTACTCTAGTTTGTTAGTCTTCTAAGAGGGTTTGATCCTTACGTACCATTCCGTATTTGTTATGTGTGTTGTTAACTGTCTTAGTGGTGTCTTTTTGTGAAAACTACCAGTTTTACGTGTTATTAAAGTCGTTTGTCGAGATCATTCCGTAATGAGGGTGTTTGTGGTGTTTTTTTTCTTTGTCCGGACAGACTAACCAATGTATGTGCGTAGAATGTGGTGTGGCGGTGGGTGTTAGAATATGTTCTTAATATTAAGTTGTGAAGCTTTGTTATAATGACTAAGTTTTCTCAATTTTTCTGTTCAAAATGTGATGTGTGTTGGTGTCCACTATAAGGTTTCTACCTATTTTAGATTGTAAGCTCCTATGAGCGGTGCTGTTCCAACCTAAGTGTTTTCATTTTTGTGTCATTCATCTTTAGTTTTAATATTTAAACGGTAGGAACTGAGTGTGTGTGTGTGTGTTTATATAATTGTGTTTTTATGCTTGCAAAATAAATGTCAATTATTGACCTCCTTGTTTGTTGTTTCTATTACTTTTTATGTTGGAAGTGAAATATCTTTCTTTAGAATTATGTAAATTCTAAGCTGTAATTGTGTACCTCAAAACCTAATCTTTAGCACACCAGCAAGTCAATTATCCAGGTGTTTAGGTGGAGTCTTTAGATTTAACAGCAGGTAATGAATTCAGCTGGTGGATATGCAGTGTTGTATGTGTGAAACTGTGTCCTCTGCATTTGTTATTCACCTGCTGTAATCCCAGGGACCCAATTTCTTAGCAAACTGCCTTAGGGCCGCTTCACACTGCAGCAATGCAGGAACGCTGTGAATCCACTGTGTGTTCCTGCATCGCTTGTCTCCTGGTTGCAGTTCACACTGCTCTATGTGAACTGTGGGGAGTGACCGTACAAAGGTAACAGCCCCAAAGCAGTTAACATATCGCAGTGCAAACTCACACAGGAGTCTTATTGCATGATGTAAACAGCCCTGTGCTCCAATTCTGACCCTGTGTAAAATAAGGGCTGTGTGTTTGATCCGATTGTATGTCTGAATTTGCAAAGCAGTCTCTATGGCTGAATTCATATTGCACAGAGCTTGCATACGAGTCACACTGCAGTGTGCGAATCATATGCTATCTCCAAGGTTGGAGCAGTGTGAACCGCCCCTCACCGACCCAGAACTCTTTGTGATCACCTGGAAGTTCCGGTGCTGGAAGGATGTTAGACAAGTGTTGCTCCAATTGGTTTTGACTAAAAATTAGGGCCCTGGAAATCTAAAAAACATTCATATATCTGTGCACATACAGCTATATATATGTGCATCACTGCGCACACAGCACAGCCATATATATAAATATATATATATATGCGCATCAATGCACACACAGCCATATATATATATATATATATATATATATATATATATATATATGCGCATCAATACACATACAGCTATATATATATATGCACATCAATGCACACACAGCCGTATATGTGCGCATCACAAGTATGTTTGCATATTTGTGCGCATTTGCGCTTATATGTGCGCATATATAAATGGCAGTGGTATCAATATCATTGGCACAGAGCAATGGCAGAGGGAGAAGAACATGTTATGCTGGCAGTGGCAGCTTTTGTGGGTGCCTTTTGTGAGGCAGCCCAGCAAGAGCTAGCCCATCAAGAAGCAGCCCAGCAAGAGGCAGGCTGGGATATTGTGGCACCTCTGTTTCATCTTCGCCAGCCACAGCCTTTTGTCCCACGGGCATTTTTGGAAAACATGCGGGACTTTGATGTCTGGAGCAGGTTTCGCTTAAGGAGACCAGCAATTATGCACCTCTACCACCTCATACAGGAGAAAATCGCACCAATGACAGAATGCAGTCATTCTGTGCTAGGCATGGTCAGGCTACTGGTGACCTTATATAACTTGGGAAGAGGCAGCTTCCAAGCCACTTCTGCAAGTATTATGGGCATAAGCCAACCCACAGTGTCCAGGATGTTTATGCAGGTCATAAATGCAATTCTTGACCTTGTACCACAATTTATACACTGGCCACAAAATGAAGATGAATGGAATGATGTGAAGGTGGCTTTCTACCAACGTGCTCAAATGCCACAGATCCTGGTGGCCATTGATTGTATACATGTGGCAATCAGGGTCCCCAGGATTAATGAAGTTGGCTATCGGAAACCGAAAACAGTACCACTCCCTCAATGTCCAAGTTGTCTGTGACGCCAGGCAGCGGATTATGAATGTCCAAGCAGCTTTCCCAGGGTCCTGCCATGATGCCTACATCTTGAAGCAGTCTGGACTCTTCAGGAAATTTGAAGGTGGCCAAATGCCACACGGGTGGCTTATTGGTACAGTATATATTTTTTATCTAAAACTCAATTGTAAAGTTACATACAGACATACATGTTTGGCAAAATTAGAGGCTCAACACAGAGAAACAGATTTGTACGCAATGTATATGCACCTTGGTTGGACACAAGCTGACATCTTGATCCACTTGTGTGCACCCAGCCTGGCAGCTCATCCCAGGAACATTAGAGAGGTTGTTTCTAGCTAATAACATTAATGTGCAGCAAGCTGGAAAGGTTTGCCCCCTCCACAAAAGCACACTAGTCATTACAATGGTATTCCCACATGAACAAGGAGTAGGAGTAATTTGATGTAGGAATGAGTCAATGTAGGTTTAGGCTAAACATGGTGCAAGATATGGTACAAAATAAATGTCTGTGCTGCTTCATGCACACAGGACTTTAAAAAAAACATCCAAAAAATGTCTGTAGCTTATGGGCACTTTCACACTGGGGGCAGTGGGGCATTAGCGGTAAGTAAGTCACAGCGGGGTGTCGCTAAGGCTGCAGGAGTGGGGCACTTTGAACCCCCCTCAAGGGGTTAAAACGGGGTTAAAAGTGCCCGTTCTCTGCGCTCCGAGGTGGTGTGCATCCTCTTTGGAAGTACTGTACATGGTTTTCAGTGGGCAGGGGCGGTGGAGGAGCGGTATATTACCGCTCACTGCACCGCTCCAAAGATGCTGCTTGCAGGACTTTTTGTAACGTCCTGCAAGCGGACCGCAACAGTGTGAAAACACTCAGGCTTGGGGTGGATGGGGAGTGACTTTTGAGGCGCTTTACATGCGCTTTTTTTTTGCTAAATAGCGCCTGTAAAGTGCCTCAGTGGGAAAGAGGTCTATCTGCAATTTTTGCACCTTTTACCAGTGTTATATTACCGCTGTTTTTTTTTTTTGCAATTTTTGGTGCGTTTTTAAAGGGCCAGGTTTGTTTTATTGGTCTAAAACGTCCAAAAACGTTGGGGATCTGCAATCTATAGCGTTTTTGGTTGTTTTTGGCCGATTTTGATCGTTTGAACATTTTTACAGCTGAAAAAACAGGTTGGCCTAATACATTCTTCCTTGTCTCCCATTTTGTAGACAGGCATCTCTGGCCACATAAAGAGATAAGAAGGACTAATATTTGCTTTTTTGTTTATTTTCCAGGGGATGCTGGTTATCCGCAGCTGACGTGGCTAATGGCTCCAATCAGGTACCCCCAGGGCCAGCCACAACATCGCTACAATAGTGCCTTGCGGAGAAGCCATGCCATTGTTGAGCTTACTATTGGCTTGCTGAAGTCCCGGTTTCTCTGCTTGGCCAGGCCTGGGGGGGAGCTACTGTACTCTCCTCCAAAGGCTTCCAGGATCATCCTTGCCTGTTGCATTTTGCACAATATGTGCCTTGCAAGGGGTGATTCATGGGAACTGGATGAGGAGAGGGAGCCAGACGTCCGTCAGCTGCCAGTCCCTAGGGACCAAAACACAACTGGCGGGATTGGCACCCGGAATCGATTGATTGCTGGCTACTTTACAGGTACGTTTTAGAACATAGCTAGAGATTGAGAATGTGTAAAAATAACAACTTTGCAGGCTAATTCTCACAGGAACCCAGATGCTAACAAACATATGACAGTTGGGGTTGACCCTTTATCTAGTGTGTAGTGAACATGACAAACACGGTTTGCTTGCCCACTAACACTAACCTCTTCTCTGAAATGTGTGCCAATTTTGAAGAGAGTGGAGTGGGTGTGGAACACCTGGCAGGTGTTTGCTTTTGTCTGTGCCACCTGTATATATGTTAAATGAGCAAGAACCTCAGATAAGTATCTAAATGTGTTTTTGTATTTTCAGGGGATCCGTCTGTTTAGGCAGCCATGGCATGTACTCTGGGAAGCTTTTTGGGATGACTGTCTGACGTCACAGGTTTTGTTTTGAAATATTATCTTACGTTTTTGTATTTGCTAAAAAAAGTCAAATCTTGAACTTACCAGCTCACTGCAGTGGTTAGCAACAGAGCAGGCATGATCTTTCTTTTCATGGGTGATGATGCTGGAGTTCCTGGGCCCTACCCCAGGCAAGTGCAAACAGAGCACACAGCTTGTTTTGGAGGGCACCCAAGCCTTGCTGATGAACCACCTCTGTGCATCGCTGGCAACATAGACACTCCTAGCTCTGCCCTCCACCCCATACATTGTTAGCCAATAGCAGTTACTGCTGCCTCTGCTAATCTGAAGAATGAGTACACATACAGCCAAGGCTCTTGTGCCTATTAGCGCATAGTGATGGAGCTCAGGTAAGTATTTGAGTGGCTGTGGGGGCTGCTGGCTAGAGAATATTTGTTACATTCATACAAAGAAGACATGAAGGTACAAACACTTCTGCCTTTGTAAAGAATGTTCTAGGGCAATCATTGCTAACATGAGTCCTGATCTGGAAAAAACTGTAACATAAACTAAAGCTAGGCTGCACTGAGAATTGATTGTCATGATGAAATGTCAATTATCCATTGTTCACATTTTACAGGAGTGGTACTGCTTTCGGTTCAAGGTGGTAGAAAGGCACCTTTATATCCTGCACTCATCTTCATTTGTGGAAAGTGGATGGTTTGTGATACAAGGCAAGAACTGGCATCTATGACCTGCATAAATAGCCTGGCACATCAGATGTGGCTTGGAAGCTGCCCGCAACCTGGCCATGCCTTTCCTGTATGCAGCTGGTGGGGGTGCATAATTGCTTCTTGTTTGGGCAAGAACCTGTACCAGATATCAGAGTCCTGCATGTTTCCCAAATCTGTACATGGTGCTAAAAGCCGTGGTTTTTTGAAGATTTAATTTTTGCAGTACCCTGCCCAACGAACACTCCCAGCCACAGAATACTTGCCCAGACTGCTGGATTCTTCACTAAATAGAACTCTCCTGAACAAAGTCCAGTAACATCCCGCCCTTTGACTTGGAAAGCCTTCCCCGAGGCACCACCAAACCAGGACACAGACATACTTAAGAACATCCCATACCCCCCTCTGGAAACTGTGTGTGAAGAGCGAAACCATATGCATGCTCTTCTCTATGCTGTATTTTCAAACACACTATCCAGATTTTTCAAGTACATGTGCATGGTTTCTCCCCGGTTTTAGGTAAAGTGTTCTATTCTATTTCCAGATGTATGAAGAAAAGATGTAATGTGTGAAGAACATCTGTTATGGTGCAGAACACATGTGTGTGAATAGCAGATGTTTAATGATTTAAAGATCATCTGTGACGAAACGTACGTCAGGAGGGCGCGCTGTCACCATCTGATACGAATGTGTCGGCTTCTATTGTATACACGCGTGATTTTAAAAGCGATCTATGTGAGTACCTAGCTTTGTTTCTAAGACAATAAAGTGGTAACTGTACTTCACTATATTGAGTCCTTTCTTCTCCTCGGCACGGTCATGGGTATGAGATACCTTTTGCCTTATGTGTGAACCCGCCTTGATGTGAGCGAGCTGCTGCTGGGATCCAACTGTGTCTGGCTGGGGCTGATCCTGTGGGAACACAGTGGAGCAGTGAGAGAACCCTATTGTCATCTTAAAGCTGGGCTTCCAGCTGGGTCTGGTAAGCCTCCTCATTATTACGGTGGTGGATTCACACAGTGTGCGGTGCACGGGGTGTTAGATCTACATTTGGAAGTCCTTTATGCCTTATTGAGGACTATTTTTACATGTTTCAGCGCGGCTTTATTATTTATCTGTGGCATTTTTATCTTCTAGCCGCTGCTCACTCAGTTGGACTATAGCGCAGTTTACCTTTCTTTGGTGTCAAAGTCTACTGGGAGGAAATGGAGTACCCAGGGTTGCCAATGCGGTCAAATTTAGGGATAGTGTCTAGGATTGTGGCCTCTATTTTGGCGAGTATCATTGCCTTGATGACTCTATGTTTGGCTTCTGGGATGGGTAGGGAAGGAGTTTTCCAAGCTTTTGCTATGGTTTGTTTGGCAGCTGTTGTGATTTGCAGTAGAAGCTTGAATTTAACTTTTTGTGATTTCTGGGGGCTTATAGTTGAGTAGTGCTACTTCCGGAGTGGGGTCTAGGGGTTGGTTTATTGCCATGGAGATGATGTGGAATATTTCGGACCAAAAGTGTTGAATTTGTGAGCATGTCCACCAAATATGTAGGTGGGATCCTTTTTCAAGACAACCACGGAAGCAATTAGGGGAATATGTGGGGAAGCATTTGGTTAACCGGGTTGCTACTAGGTACCATTGAAAGAGGACTTTATAATAAGCTTCCAAGGCAATAATATTTGGGGATGCTGATTTGGTGGCTAGCCATATGTCTTTCCATTGGGCAGCTTCTAAGCGTATATTTAAGTCTGATTCCCAGTTTGTGACATAAGGCAATGCAGTGTGTGGTGGGGGATTTAAAAGGAGGAGATAGAGTTGGGAGATGAGCCCTCGTTTGTGTGGGTCTTTGTCGCATGCTTGCTCGTAAATAGTTTTATGTGGTATAGAAGTATTGGTGCATACATTGGGAGTAAAGAAGTGTTTCAATTGTAGAAAGTGAAACAATTCTGAGTTAGGGAGGCCATAAGAGGCGGAAAGGGTTGAAAAAGGGATTCAAGTGTCAGGGGCGGTGAAAGAGTGTGCTCGTATGAGGCCTGCATCAGTCCATTTGTGAAATGAGGTTGGGGATTCCCAAGCTGGGTAAAAGGAGGGGTTGCGGAGATGTGAAAGAAGGGGGTTGTGTGGAGATTGTAGCTGATATTTGAATTTTAGCCTGTCCCATAATTTGAGGGAATGACTGATAATTGGGTTTCGGAGATATTTGCAGTCTTTGGATGATAGCCATAGTAGGTTAGCTGTGGAAAGGGGGTCACAATCGATTGCTTCAAGTGATACCCACAGGGGAGTTTCTTTAGTGGCGTGATATTTTGTGAGGGTCGCTAGTTGAGCTGCTTGGTAATATTTGGAAAATGACGCTAGGGCTAGGCCTCCTTGGGGTTTGGAATATTGCTTTTGGGATTCTGGGTTTCGTTTTACCCCATATAAAATTAAGTGTTCTACGTTGTAGAATTCGTAGATAATGTGGTGGTACTGCAATCGGGAGGACTCTAAATAAATAAAGTATTTTGGGGAGGGCTACCATTTTAATCACGGTGATACGTCCCAGCCAGGATAAGGGGAGAGAAGTCCAAGATAACATCAGTTTAGTTAGGTGGGCTAGCATGGGAGGGTAGTTCGCTGAGTATAGGGTTGATGGATCGGGCGTCAGTTTGATTCCTAAATAGGTCAGTGTAGAGGGAGCCCAGGAAAAAAGTAGGGCAGTTTGCAGGTGTGGGATTTGAGATGGAGGGAGTGAAATATTTAATAATTTGGATTTCTGAGAGTTGATCACTAGTCCTGAGAATCTGGCGAAGGCGTTGAGCGTGTTCAAGAGGTTTGACGTGGAGATCAGGGGGGAGGTCAAAAAAATCAGGATGTCATCTGCAAACATGCAGAGTTTGTGATGGACACCTCCTGTTTCCAGGCCTTTGATGTTTGGGTCTTCCCTTATTCTCTGGGCTAGTGGCTTGATTGCGAGTGCAAATAATAGTGGGGAGGACGGGCATCCCTGTCGAGTTCCGCGTTGTACAGGGAAGGGGTTAGAGTGGTATCCAGCGTAAGTTATTAGGGCAGTGGGGGCGGTATAAAGGGATTGTACCCATTTGGAAAAATGGGGGCCAAAGCCCCATTTATTTGGGGCAGAAAATAGGTATGGCCAGGATAAGCTATCGAAGGCTTTTTTAATGTCTAAGGAGAGGAGGCAAGTGGGGATTTTACGTGTGCGTGCCAGGTGAGTTAAGAGCGCTACTCTTCGCACGTTATCTCCGGCCTGTCTCGAGGGCATAAAGCCGACTTGGTCCTTATGTATTAGGGATCCAATGTGTTCATTGAGTCTAGAGGCTGGAATTGTTGCAAGTAATTTAATGTCATTGTTCAAAATCGAGATGGGCCGGAAATTTGTGCAAGAGGTGTCGTCCGTTTGCGATTTTGGTATCATGGATATAGTGGCTTTCAGGGATTCTGAGTTGAAGGTGGAACCTTGGAGAATGGAGTTTAAGGCTTCAGTCAAGAGTGGGGCTAGTCTGTCGATGAAGCTTTTGTAATATTTGGCTGTAAAGCCATCTGGTCCTGGGCGCTTATTGCATTTGAGTTATTTGATTGCAGTACGTACCTCTAAGTCTCTTATTGGTTTGTCCAGATGTGTTCGTTGGGTGGGGGTAAGTGTAGGAAGGGTTAAGGGGGCTAAGAAATT
Source organism: Glandirana rugosa (assembly GCA_018402905.1). Lineage (NCBI taxonomy): Eukaryota > Metazoa > Chordata > Amphibia > Anura > Ranidae > Glandirana > Glandirana rugosa. Next base: position 121,116 of record BLSH010283260.1, read on the forward strand.
AGATATTTGAATTGGGTCATTGTTGGTGGTTGCTGTGGAGTAGAGTTCGGACAGGTGTTTGTGGAAGAGTTGGAGGATTTTGGTGGGGTTGTTGGTGTAGGAGTTTGGGGAGGTCTTTAAACGTATTGATTTATAGGGTTTGTCAAGATTGCATAAAGAAAGGGCTAGGAAGGAATCTGGTTTGTTTGCTTTGGTGTAGATTCAGTGGCTGTAGCGTCTAAGGGATTTTTCAGCTGAGTCTGTTAGGAATAGATCTAGTTCCAGTCTTGCTTTATCTAATTTGTCTTTCAAGGTTGAGGTCGGGGAGTTTTGAAACTCTTCATGTGCTTGGGCAAAGTTTCGTTCAAGTGTCTGGAATTTTATATGTCGTTCTTTTTTCCTACGTGAGGCTATGTCAATTAGGGTTCCTCAAATCACAGGCTTATGGGCTTCCCAAAGCAGGAGTGGAGAGATGCCTTCAGTGGAGTTTAAGGAGATGTAATTTTGTAGGGCTACGTCAATTTCATGAATGTTAGAGGGAGGGATAGTAAGGTGTCGTTTAGTGTCCATGTTCTTTTTGTGAGAGGTGGGACTAGGGAGGACAGGGATGTTAGTACAGCATTATGGTCTGACAATGGAATAGGGATTATAAGGGAGGATGTTAAGAGGGGTAAGGTACCTACATTGAGTAAGATATGGTCGATTCGCAAGAAGGTCTTGTGCGGATTTGAGTAAAAGGTGTATTGTTTTTTCGCGGGGTTATATTCTCGCCAGGTGTCCGTCAAGGAGAATTTGTGCAGAAGTTGTTGAAAAGACAGTTTATGCGGAGTGGCGGTGGATGGGTAAGGTGATTTATCAATGTAGGGGGAGAGGACTTGGTTTGAGTCTCCAGCAATGATTAAGGTGCCTATTTTATGTGTTTCTACTACATGAAACAGATGAGATAGAAAAGTGGTTGGGTTGCGGTTTGGTGCATAATAAGAGCATATTGTCACGGGTGAGTCTAGCAATTGGCCGGTTAAGATGAGATATCATCCCTCAGGATCTCTAATTTCTTTTTGCATGGTAAAAGGGGTGGCTTTATGGAAAGCGATCAAGACTCCCCGTTGTTTGGTTTTGGCGGTTGCTGAAAAGAACTGGGGATATGTGGGGCTTAAGTATTTCGGGGCAGAGAATGTAGTGAAGTGGGTCTCTTGGAGACACAGGACATGGGCTTTGAGGGAAGAGAATGAACAAAATGCTTTTCGTCTCCTACATGGGGAGTTCAGGCCCTGGTTATTGAGCGTGAGTATATTTAGCGCTGACATGAGGGGGGGTGTGGAGTAGAGCTGGGTCTGAGGTCAGCTGGGTTGCTTCGATCCCCCCCGGTTAGAAAAAAATTTAAATATTGAGATAGGGGGTAAGGAGTAGAGAGGAAGAGAAGTAGATAAGTATAAGGAAGAGAGGGGTGAAGGTGTAAAGGAGAGCCGTCCATCAAGGCCTGGGTGGAGGGATGCATGTTGCCGGGAGATCCTCAAAATGGGGAAGTCTCCAGGCAAGGATGAGGGCAGCAGTGACTAACAGCCTGGGACTGGGTGGCGGGATTTGATGGTGAGTTAAACAGATAGTACATTTATAGTAGTTAGTGCAACAAAATTAGTTGACAAGTAGACATAGGCTAATAAAACCATGGTGTGACAACTGAGTCAGACTATAAACAGGTGTTATTTAGCGTCACAGACCCCGACGCCCCAGCCATAGAGTTGCGCTGAATTTGAGTTGCGTGTGAAAGAGGGTGTTCGTCATTGGGTGCGGTTTATAGTTGTAGTTTTGATGTCTTAGGTTTAGTAATAATTCTGTGAGTGGAGCAATAGTGAGGTAGTGACCAGGGAGTCAGGGTCTGCACCGCCAATGGCTAAGAGTTGGAGTCTAAGGCATCTAGCAAAAATACTGGAAAAAGAAAGGAGAGAATAAATTTAGTTCTAACTGATGTCCAATTGGACATACAAGAATTAAACATGGATGCTCGTTCTCTGGGTCTTCTCGTGAGGGTTGAGGAGAGGAGCATATAGCGTTTGTGTACTTTGAGGGTATTGCGGTAAACTCTTGAAAAGGAAGAGTAGTAACTTGTAAAACAGAAATCGTCAACTATAGGGGTAGGTCTTCCGAGGGTATAGTGGGTTCGATCTGTTGAGTACCTGTGAAGGTTCTTCTGTGGATGAGGGGTGAGAGATGGGGAGGGTTGAGAATAGGACCGTTGAGATCCATGGGGTGTAAGTTGCAGAGAAGAACAGTTTTTACAAAACTGGCGGTCATTGAGGAAGTTACTAAGGTTCTGCCTTCAGGAGTAAAATTGTGTTGTGCCTGTTAGGAAAAAATGTTTTCAATCCATTGAGTCTGGGAGGTCTTGGTGGGTAACGGTTGTGTTGCTTCTCTTGGTAGTGGAGTTTGGTGAAGGGGTCTCCTTTTGTGGGGAGCAGGAGGCCGTGTGCCTATGAGAGGTTTGGGAAGGTGTTAGGGATTCTGGCTCCAGGTGAAGGTCTTGAAGGCTTTTCTGTATGTCTTCCAATGTTTTTCAGGTGATCTTGCATCCCTGGTAGGTAAAGCGGAGTGCGAAGGGAAATCCCCGCAAATAGGTTATTCGACGTTGCTGTAAGACTTGGAGGTAGGGTTTAAGGGCTCTTCTTTTTGCAATTGTGGTTTGGGACAGATCAGCGAAGAGCTGGTATTTATGGCCTTGGAATGAGAGGGTCTCTCTTTGTCTCGCAGCTTGCATGAGTTGCTCTTTGGAGCGAAAATAGTGTAGCTTGGCTATTATATCTCGGGGGCCCCATTTTGTTTGCGTGCGGTTAGGGCTCTATGAACTCGATCCATTTCCAGGCGATCGATGGGAATGGATGGGGCCAGTTCCTAGAATAATGTTGTTACAGTAGATTGCAAGTCTTCAATTGTTTCAGGGAGTCCTCGTATTCTTAGGTTGGACCTTCTGTCTCTGTTTTCAAAGTCTTATAGTTGAGATTGAAGGGTGAGGTTCTCTTCTCTCAAGGACTCTAGTTCATCTGTTTGGTTAGCAATCTGTGTTTCCAGCTCATCTACTCGTGTTTCTAGGTCAAACATTTGTCAGCCCAGTTCTCTGATTTCTTTGGTTAGACGATAGTTTATACGATCGGACGTTTGCTTTAAAGCTCGTTGTAACATGCGTTTGAATTGCAGTAGAATGTCGGGAGGCATGTCCCCATGTTGATAGAGGGGTAGAGCGGCCAGGGATTGGGGTCAGACTCACCCTCGTCCGCATGGCAGATCGTTCTCTGTTTCGGGGTCCTCGGTGTGCCTGTGGCTGTAAGGGAGGCGGATGGCGGCACCATCTTTATGGAGGCCCGAGCCAGGGCCTCTCATATGTTTTTAGAGTGGATCTTCATTTTCGTTTCCAGTGGCGACCATGGAAAAGCTGGTGATAGTGACTAGGAGTACTTTACAGCCGATTAGGGCGGCGGTGGGTGATCGGTTGCCTTGCAAACCCGCTAGTAGTCCCGTGGCTGAGCGGAGCTTCAGAGAGGCATGTCCGTCTCATTCGGCTTCGCGCTTGCTCCCCCAGTATGATATGATATTAGAAGAATAATCTGTCCCTAACAGGAGCAGCCGGAACCTTTCCCTATAGCAGTATGATAAGATTTTAGAACAATAATCTGTCCATCGCAGGAGTAGCAGGAATCTCTCCCTATAGCAGTGTGATATGATTTTAGCACACTAATCTGTCCCTTACAGGAACAGCAGGAATCTCTCCCTATAGCACAATGAGATGATTTTGAACAATAATCGGCCCCTCACACCAGCAGCAGGAACCTCTCTCTAGAGCACTATCAGATAATTTTAGAACAATAATCTGTCCCTCACAGGAGCAGCAGGAACCTATCCCTATAGCACTATGAGATGATTTTAGAAGAGTAATCTGTCCCTCAAACCAGCAGCAGGAACCTCTCCCTATAGCACTATGAGATGATTTTAGAACAATAATCTGTCCCTCACACCAGCAGCAGGAACCTCTCCCTATAGCAATATGACGAGATTACTTCAGAACAATAATCTGCTCCTCACCCCAGCAGCAGGAATCACTCCCTATAGCACTATGAGATGATTTTAGAACAATATTTTGTACCTCACAGAAGCAGGAACCTCTCCCTATAGCACTATGAGATGATTTTAGAACAATAATCTGTCCATCACACCAGCAGCAGGAACCTCTCTCTATAACACTATGAGATGATTTTAGAACAATAATCTGTCCTTCACAGGAGCAGCATTAACCTCTCACTAGAGCACTATGAGATGATTTTAGAACAATAATCTGTCCCTCACAGGAGCAGCAGGAACCTTTCCCTATAGCACTATGAGATGATTTTAGAACAATAATCTGTCCCTCACAGGAGCAGCAGGAACCTTTCCCTATAGTACTATGAGATGATTTTAAAACAATAATCTGTCCCTCACACCAGCAGCAGGAACCTCTCCCTATAGCGCTATGATGAGATTACTTTAGAACAATAATCTGTCCCTCACACCAGCAGCAAGAACCTGTCCCTATAGCACTATGAGATTAATTTAGAACAATTATCTGTCCCTCGCACCAGCAGCAGGAGCCTTTCCCTATAGCACTATGAGATGATTTTGGAACAATAATCTGTCCCTCACAGGTGCAGCAGGAACCTCTCCCTATAGCACTATGAGATGATTTTAGAACAATAATCTGTCCCTCAAACCAGCGGCAGGAACCTCTGCCTATAGCACTATGATATGATTTTAGAACAATAATCTGTCCCTCACACCAGGAGCAGGAAAATCTGCTTATAGCACTATAAGATGATTTTAGAACAATAATCTGTCCCTCACAGGTGCAGCAGGAACCTCTCCCTATAGCACTATGAGATGATTTTAGAACAATAATCTGTCCCTCACAGGTGCAGCAGGAACCTCTCCCTATAGCAGTATGATATGATTTTAGAACAATAATCTGTCCCTCACAGGAGCAGCAGGAACCTCTCCCTATAGCAGTATGATATGATTTTAGAACAATACTCTGTCCCTCACAGGAGCAGCAGGAACCTCTCCCTATAGCAGTATGAAATGATTTTAGAACAATAATCTGTCCCTCACAGGAGCAGCAGGAACCTCTCTCTATAGCACTATGAGATGATTTTAGAACAGCAATCTGTCCCTCAAACCAGCAGCAGGAACATCTCCCTATGGCACTATGAGATGATTTTAGAATGATAATCTGTCCCTCACACCAGCAGCAGGAACCTCTCTCTATAGCACTATGAGATTATTTTAGAACAATAATCTGTCCCTCGCACCAGCAGCAGGAACCTCTCCCTATAGCACTATGAGATGATTTTAGAACAATAATCTGTCCCTCACAGGTGCAGAAGGAACCTCTCCCTATAGCACTATGAGATGATTTTAGAACAATAATCTGTCCATCACACCAGCGGCAGGAACCTCTGCCTATAGCACTATGATATGATTTTAGAATAATAATCTGTCCCTCACACCAGGAGCAGGAAAATCTGCCTATAGCACTATGAGATGATTTTAGAACAATAATCTGTCCCTCACCGGTGCAGCAGGAACCTTTCTCTATAGCACTATGAGATGATTTTGGAACAATAATCTGTCCCTCACAGGAGCATCAGGAACCTCTCCCTATAGCAGTATGATATGATTTTAGAACAATAATCTGTCCCTCACAGGAGCAGCAGGAACCTCTCCCTATAGCACTATGAGATGATTTTAGAACAATAATCTGTCCCGCACACCAGCAGCAGGAACCTCTCCCTATAGCACTATGATGAGATTACTTTAGAACAATAATCTGTCCCTCACACCAGCAGCAAGAACCTCTACCTATAGCACTATGAGATTATTTTAGAACAATAATCTGTCCCTCGCACCAGCAGCAGGAACCTCTCCCTATAGCACTATGAGATGATTTTAGTACAATAATCTGTCCCTCACAGGAGCTGCAGGAACCTCTCGCTATTGCAGTATGATATGATGTTAGAACAATAATCTGACCCTCACAGGAGCAGCAGGAACCTCTCCCTATAGCAGTATGAAATGATTTTAGAACAATAATCTGACCCTCACAGGAGCAGCAGGAACCTCTCCCTATAGCAGTATGAAATGATTTTAGAACAATAATCTGTCCCTCACAGGTGCAGCAGGAACCTCTCCCTATAGCACTATGAGATGATTTTAGAACAATAATCTGTCCATCACACCAGCGGCAGGAACCTCTGCCTATAGCACTATGATATGATTTTATAACAATAATCTGTCCCTCACACCAGGAGCAGGAAAATCTGCCTATAGCACTATAAGATGATTTTAGAACAATAATCTGTCCCTCACAGGTGCAGCAGGAACCTCTCTCTATAGCACTATGAGATGATTTTGGAACAATAATCTGTCCCTCAAAGGAGCATCAGGAACCTCTCCCTATAGCAGTATGATATGATTTTAGAACAATAATCTGTCCCTCACAGGAGCAGCAGGAACCTCTCTCTATAGCACTATGAGATGATTTTAGAACAGTAATCTGTCCCTCAAACCAGCAGCAGGAACATCTCCCTATAACACTATGAGATAATTTTAGAAAAATAATCTGTCCATCACACCAACGGCAGGAACCTCTGCCTATAGCACTATGATATGATTTTAGAACAATAATCTGTCCCTCACACCAGGAGCAGGAAAATCTGCCTACAGCACTATGAGATGATTTTAGAACAATAATCTGTCCCTCACAGGTGCAGCAGGAACCTCTCTCTATAGCACTAAGAGATGATTTTAGAACAATAATCTGTCCCTCACAGGAGCAGCAGGAACCTCTCCCTATAGCAGTATGAAATGATTTTAGAACAATAATCTGTCCCTCACAGGAGCAGCAGCAACCTTTCTCTATAGCACTATGAGATGATTTTGAACAGTAATCTGACCATCAAACCAGCAGCAGGAACATCTCCCTATAGCACTATGATGTGATTTTAGAACACTAATTTGTCCCTCACACCAGGAGCAGGAAAATCTGCCTATAGCACTATGAAATGATTTTAGAACAATAATCTGTCCCTCACAGGAGCATCAGGAACCTCTCCTTATAGCAGTATGATATGATTTTAGAACAATAATCTGTCCCTCACTGGAGCAGCAGGAAACTCTCCCTATAGCAGTATGATATGATTTTAGAACAATAATCTGTCCCTCACAGGAGCAGCAGGTATCTCTCCCTATAGCAGTATGATATGATTTTAGAACAATAATCTGTCCCTCACAGGAACAGCAGGAACCTCTCCCTATAGCAGTATGAAATGATTTTAGAACAATAATCTGTCCCTCACAGGAGCAGCAGGAACCTCTCCCTATAGCACTATGAGATGATTTTAGAACAATAATCTGTCCCTCGCACCAGCAGCAGGAACCTCTCCCTATAGCACTATGAGATGATTTTAGAACAATAATCTGTCCCTCACAGGAGCAGCAGGAACCTCTCCCTATAGCAGTATGATATGATTTTAGAACAATAATCTGTCCCTCCCCGGAGCAGCAGGAACCTCTCCCTATAGCAGTATGAAATGATTTTAGAACAATAATCTGTCCCTCACAAGAGCAGCAGGAACC
>BLSH010283261.1:6924-18440 GCA_018402905.1 Glandirana rugosa
CTATTACACGCTGAAGTTGGCGAACTATGTGTATATTCTTCATATTCATATTCTCGTACAGTGGTTCCGTAGTTATTCCTAAGTAGTTCAACCCCTCATTTATCACACACTGGGTTCCCACGGTTTAAAAGAGTTTAAACGTTTAAAACAGTATTTACTATCGAAGATAAAACTGTACCTAGTATCGAAATAATTCAGACACGTATCGAAGTCGATTATAGTCGTAACCCCTAAAAGTCCGAAACAGCGACCAGACAAAGCGCCGGCATCACTAGACATCTTCCTTAAATTGGTGAACGAAGTCAAAATAGAAGCTATCATTTATGACAAAATTTGCAAATTTGAGAAAATTTGGCACCCTTGGGTCACACACTATTTACTCCCCAACTTGATGAATCCTTATTGATGCCTTGGTGACATGCTCTTATACTTATACTTCTTATATGTGTATCAAGCGGTTGAAGTCGCACATTATCCCGGGGATTATTCTTATTCTTATCCTCCTTACTTTTCTTTTTCCTTCTTTCCCCTTCCCTTTTCTTAACATTTATCCTCTTATCTTTCTTTATGCCTTATTCTCCCATTTCCTTATTTTCACTTTTTTTTATTTCTCCCTCTTGTTTAAGGTAGCGACATTTGTAATTATGCTCTCTATATCTGTAACGTTATATTTTTGAGCTCTAATAGGCTCCATATATTATACAGATCTTCCATTAAATTGCCCATGTTTATGCTAACATTACTTTTGTAGATTGAGAATTTTGGCTTTCCCAAACATAGCCTTTCCAAACAGTTTGATACCCATCACAACAGATATTTAAAAGGCATCACCTTCCTAGCTATAGACCAGTCCCATCCACATTGGAGGGGTAGCTATGTGAGGAGAGAAATCTCAAGGCTTGAGACCAGTTGGATCTATTGGCTTAGATCTTACAGACCTCATGGAGCTGAATGGCGGCTGGGATATTAATTCCTTTGCTAACAAAAGTTGATGTCATGGGACAACCTTGTTTTTAACCTGGGTATGCAGAATCTAAAATTTTATATTGTTTTTTGACTAGGGATTTTTAATGTACTTTTGTGTTGTTTGGTGGTTTATGTGCTTATAGTGTTTAAGCAGATGTTTCTTTATTTTTATTTCTTCTATTTTATAATCAAGGTTTTTATATGCATGTTTATTATTGTGATTGTGAATATCTGCTCTTTGGATTGCTGTGGATGCTTCTGTCCAGTGGATGACATTTGGGCTACGAATGCTAGCGCCGTCAGGCTATTCTCTTCATTGATATTTTTAATTCTATTCTCCTAGCGTTTTGGATTAATTTATTTCACAATTAAGGTATACAATGCCAGTTTGTTACTTTTTTCCTTTTTATTGTTTTTCTCTTTTTAGTACAAATTGGTATTTAACATTGTGCTTTGATTCTGGAATCTGGGCTGACCTGTGAGCTCAATTCCGGTGATAGGGAAGCCCCTGCCAGTTTGTTTCCAGCCATTAGGTTGACCCTATGACCAGGTTTTCACTTCCTGTTTATTTTGCAGATTTTCCTTCTGGCCGTTACTGTGCATATAGGGTGTCAGGCGCTTACGTGGCCACGCCCCTGATGATGCCTGTTGAGGACAAAACTCATTTCAGGGAGTTGGGTCACGTGCCGCTGCTGTGCCGTCTGTCTGCTATGTAGTGTTCGGAAACATCTACAGAACCACAGACATTGTCATGTGTGCTTATACTCTGCTATGCTTATATGTTCCAGTGAGAGTGTTCTGATATCGGATGGGTGCTATCCATTGGTGCTGAATATCCAGTTGGTGGATTATTACCAACAAGCGCTTTTGACCATCTTCTCACAAAATGGTCCAGCAGCTGGGGTAAGAGGCCTTATGAACCCGCTTCTTGGTGACAGATCCCCTCCTGCACCGATGTGGGTTATATGCACGTTATACTCTCTTGTGGACTGTTTTTGCTGTGCTGGTTCCTCCAGCTTATTATCACCCACTTTGTGGACGTTGTACTGGTCTTTCCAGTCTATGTTTAGAATTTTTATTATTGAAGCACTGCATTTTTGTATTATATTGATTATTTATTTCTGCTAAGAATTAATGCTAGCTGCTTTTGAAGGTCTAGTGTAGCGAAGGTTTTGTATTGTGTTTTTTATATATATACTAAAGAGCATGCTTACACCCTCCTCTTCTACTGGTCAGCTAGTAACAAAGATTTAAATTACACTATGTGCTACATACAGTATATCTGCTATATACCAGCACAGGCGGCCCCCTAGTTACAAACATCCGACTTACAAACGACTCCTACTTACAAATGGAGGGAGACAACAGGAAGTGAGAGGAATTCTACCCCTAAGAAAGGAAATGCACTCCTGTAAGAGTTATTATTGGAAAAAGGTGTCTCCACTGATGCTTTATCACCAAGGTTTGTTTCCAAAACAACCCAAAATTTTAAAAATCCAATTATCATTGGGACAGGAAGTGAGGTGACATCTTTTAAACAGAAACATAGACAGCAAAATGAACATTACAGGTGTGTAAACCCTTCCCTATGCTATCCAAAAAGCTTAAAAATAGTTTTTTGGCTGAAGCTACACTTAAAAAAATGTACCTGTTCCGACTTACAAGCAAATTCAACTTAAGAACAAACCTACAGACCCTATCGTGTTTGTAATCCGGGGACCACCTGTATTGTACTCTAACAATCAGACACACATTTCCACAAATCTGCACACACAAAACTGACTTAAGCAAAGTTTTTTTGCCTAAGATTACAAAACTGTAAAAACTATTTTGATACAAAAACTCTTTAATTACATCTAATGAATGTGAGCCAAGTATGTGGGAATCAGAGTTTAGGTTTCTTTTAAAGTGTAAAAAGTAAAAACTTCCCATTCGGGACACAACAAATAACATTTTGTCTGATCCACTTCATAATGTTTGTAATAAGCTTACAATTAAGACTGTAAATTAAGTACAATAGCTGGTGTAATTCTAGTTTGAACAATTTGGTTATTATTGAATTTAGTGAATCAATTTGAATTTTCACATTCATTGTGCAAAACAAACCATTATGAGACAAATATGAGGAATCTTGCCATCATTTAGAATAAAAATAAAAAAGATGAGTCATTTAAACTTTCCTGAAAGCTGAATACCAAGGTTTCTTTCTTAATAAATAATTATATTAGGAATAATATAACCATATTCCAGCATATACTTACCAGGTAGTTCACTTGGTGCTGAGAATGTAGACAGCTGGAAGAATTCAGTAGAGGTCTACCCTATGAAGAACAAGGTTGGCTTATATAATAGAAATCAAACAAGTTGAGCACACAGAAAGGTTAATTAAAGTTTGCAGTAAAAGTCACATCTTTCTTAGGAAAACATAACTGATGCCACATGAATTTCTTAATATATTTATCCTACCAGCCTCCAGGGGGGGCAGATTTCAGCACCCTGTGAGAAAACCAAATATGTCCTGATCTATTATTTAATCAGTTTTATTCTAAAACCAGTTGTAATGGAATCAATGGAATTCCAGCCTACATTTTTATTTTGGGACAGTTAATGTACTCCTGTAAAAAAGTGACCAAACATCCCTGGCTTCCAGGGACAGACCCTGCTTTCAGAAGGATATTTTAGTGTGTTACATGCCATTTAATGCAGTATAATTTAGTGCAATACTGCACGTTTAACGCAGTATATTTCTGTGTGTTACTGCACATTTAATGCAGTATATTTCTGTGCGTTACTGCACGTTTAACGCTGTATACTTCTGTGCGTTACTGAACGTTTAACACAGTATATTTCTGTGTGTTACTGCATGTTTAACGCAGTATATTTCTGTGTGTTACAGCACATTGAATGCAGTATATATTTCTGCACAATTTACACAGTATATTCCAGAGCATTAGTGCACGATTAACACAGTATATTTCTGTGTGTTACTGCACGTTTCAAGCGGTGTATTTCTGTGTGTTACAGCACATTTAATGCAGTATATCTCTGTGCGTTACTGCACGTTTAACGCAGTATACAGTATTTCAGTGTGTTGCGTGTCATTTAATGCAGTACATTTCAATGCGTTACTGCATGTTTAACATAGTATATTTATGTGTGTTACTGCACATTTAACACAGTATATTTCATTGTGTTATGTGCCGTTTAATGCAGTATATTTCAGTGTGTTACATGCCATTTAATGCAGTACACATCAGTGCGCTACTGCACGTTTAACGCAGTATATTTCTGTGCATTACTGCACATTTAACCACTTGCTTACTGGGCACTTAAACCCCCCTCCTGCCCAAATCAATTTTCAACTTTCAGCGCTGTCACACTTTGAATGACAATTGCGTGGTCATGCAACACTGTACCCAAATTAAGTTTTTATCATTTTTTTCCCAGAAATAGAGCTTTCTTTTGCTGGTATTTCATCACTGCTAGGTTTTTTATTTTTTGCTAAAAAACTGAAAAAAGACACAAATTTTTGAGAAAAAAAAGTTTTATAGTTTGTTATAAAATTTTGAAAACAGGTAATTTTTCTCTTTAATTGATGTGGGCTGATGAGGCAGCACTGATGGGCACTGATGGACACTGATAGGCTGCACTTATGGGCACTGATAATCTACACTGATGGGCACTGATAGGCAGCACTGATAAGGAGGCATTACTGGGCACTGATAGGTGGCACTGGTGGGCACTGATGAAGCGGCAGTGGTGGGCACTGATCGATGGTACTGCTGGGTGGCACTGATAAGCGGCAATGATAGTTGGCAATGATGGTTGGCACTGCTGGGCACTGGTAGGTACTGGTAGGTGACACTTATTGGCAGCACTGATAGGTGGCACTGATGGGCATTGGTTAGCAGCAATGGTGGGCATTGTTAGGTGGCACTGCTAGGCACTGATAGGTGGCACTGCTAGGCACTGATAGGTGGCACTGATTTGCACCTGTAGGTGTCACTTGTGGGCAGTGTTAGATGGCACTGGAGAGCACTGCATAGCAGCAGTGCCTCTCTATGTGTGGGACCAATGTCCCTGTGTATTCAGCAGGTGATCGGCTTTTTTTTCCCTCATGCTGTCAGCATGAGGGAAAAAAAAAACAAATACCTATCTTTTGTTTACGTCACGTGATCAGCGGTCATTAGTGACAGCTGATCATGTGGTAAGGGGCTGGGACCGGCTTGAATCTTGTTGACCTGGTGATCACAGAGTGCGCTGCACACATCCCGCAGGAGCACACAGGCGGCTCGTGCATGGGACATCCATGGTCATTGTCCCGGCAATTCTTGTCCACGCTGTAGCCATCTTTCGTCTATAGCGCGGACATGAAGAGGTTAACACAGTATATTTTAGTGTGTTACATGCCGTTTAATGCAGTATAGTTCAGTCCGTTACTGCACATTTAACACAGCATATTTCTGTGCATTACTGCACGTTTAATGCTTATAGCAATGAACTGCAAAATGACATCCAAAAAATAAGAGTGAAACAATCCAAATTAGTGGGGTCCCCAAACTGTGCAAAAGATGCTCAAAAAAAGTGCTTGTACTCTCCTCCTCTGGTCTCACATACTGCTCAGACCGGTGGAGGAGAGCACAAGCACTTTTTTTGAGCATCCTTTTTTGGATGTCATTTTGCAGTTCATCGCTATAAGCGTATGGCTAATTAAGCACTAGCACTTTTTAGCAATGGACATTTATTAAATTATTTTTGCACTATGAGATGTATTTATATTATATGTCCTCACATATAATTTTGAATACATTTATGATAGTTTTAGCACCTTATTGGTATATCAATGCATTTGCACTTTAATGTTTATATGTGCACCATTGAATATTTATGATTGATGTCATTATACAATATTGTTTTTTGTACTAGTGCAGCACTTTTAATATTCTTATTATTTAATAAGTGAAGTGAATAGCTTTTTAGTATCAGCAGCTACTATTGCCTTATTAAATGAGATTCATTCAATTAGAGCAATTAGCAAGTTTATGTGGTATAGGTTTTGGTTCACCACTTTATTTGCTCTGATTGGTTTACACATTACTATTTCCTATAGTACTCTCCCTATAGCACTATGAGATGATTTTAGAACAATAATCTGTCCCTCACAGGAGCAGCAGGAACCTCTCCCTATAGCAGTATGATATGATTTTAGAACAATAATCTGTACGTCACAGGAGCAGCAGGGACCTCTCTCTAAAGCACTATGAGATGATTTTAGAACAGTAATCTGTCCCTCAAACCAGCAGCAGGAACATCTCCCTATAGCACTATGAGAAGATTTTAGAACAATAATCTGTCCCTCACACCAGCAGCAGGAACCTCTCCCTATAGCACTATGATGAGCTTACTTTAGAACAATAATCTGTCCCTCACACCAGCAGCAAGAACCTCTCCCTATAGCACTATGAGATTATTTTAGAACAATAATCTGTCCCTCGCACCAGCAGCAGGAACCTCTCCCTATAGCGCTATGAGATGATTTTAGAACAATAATCTGTCCCTCACAGGAGCAACAGGAACCTCTCCCTATAGCAGTATGATATGATTTTAGAACAATAATCTGACCCTAACAGGAGCAGCAGGAACCTCTCCCTATAGCAGTATAAAATGATTTTAGAACAATAATCTGTACCTCACAGGAGCAGCAGGGACCTCTCTCTATAGCACTATGAGATGATTTTAGAACAATAATCTGTCCCTCGCACCAGCAGCAGGAACCTCTCCCTATAGCACTATGAGATGATTTAAGAACAATAATCTGTCCCTCACAGGTGCAGCAGGAACCTCTCCCTATAACACTATGAGATGATTTTAGAACAATAATCTGTCCATCACACCAGCGGCAGGAACCTCTGCCTATAGCACTATGATATGATTTTAGAACAATAATCTGTCCCTCACACCAGGAGCAGGAAAATCTGCCCATAGCACTATGAGATGATTTTATAACAATAATCTGTCCCTCACAGGTGCAGCAGGAACCTCTCTCTATAGCACTATGAGATGATTTTGGAACAATAATCTGTCCCTCACAGGAGCAGCAGGAAGCTCTCTCTATAGCACTATGAGATGATTTTAGAACAGTAATCTGTCCCTCAAACCAGCAGCAGGAACATCTCCCTATAACACTATGAGATAATTTTAGAAAAATAATCTGTCCATCACACCAACGGCAGGAACCTCTGCCTATAGCACTATGATGTGATTTTAGAACAAAAATCTGTCCCTCACACCAGGAGCAGCAAAATCTGCCTATAGCACTATGAGATGATTTTAGAACAATAATCTGTCCCTCACAGGTGCAGCAGGAACCTCTCTCTATAGCACTAAGAGATGATTTTAGAACAATAATCTGTCCCTCACAGGAGCAGCAGGAACCTCTCCCTATAGCAGTATGAAATTATTTTAGAACAATAATCTGTCCCTCACAGGAGCAGCAGCAACATCTCTCTATAGCACTATGAGATGATTTTGAACAGTAATCTGACCCTCAAACCAGCAGCAGGAACATCTCCCTATAGCACTATGATATGATTTTAGAACAATAATTTGTCCCTCACACCAGGAGCAGGAAAATCTGCCTATAGCACTATGAAATGATTTTAGAACAATAATCTGTCCCTCACAGGTGCAGCAGGAACCTCTCCCTAAAGCACTATGAGATGATTTTAGAACAATAATCTGTCCCTCACAGGAGCATCAGGAACCTCTCCTTATAGCAGTATGATATGATTTTAGTGCAATAATCTGTCCCTCACAGGAGCAGCAGGAAACTCTCCCTATAGCAGTATGATATGATTTTAGAACAATAATCTGTCCCTCACAGGAGCAGCAGGTACATCTCCCTATAGCAGTATGATATGATTTTAGAACAATAATCTGTCCCTCACAGGAGCAGCAGGAACCTCTCCCTATAGCAGTATGAAATTATTTTAGAACAATAATCTGTCCCTCACAGGAGCAGTAGGAACCTCTCTCTATAGCACTATGAGATGATTTTAGAATAGTAATCTGTCCCTCAAACCGGCAGCAGGAACATCTCCCTATAGCACTATGAGATGATTTTAGAACAATAATCTGTCCCTCACACCAGCAGTAGGAACCTCTCCCTATAGCACTATTATGAGATTACTTCAGAACAATAATCTATCCCTCACACCAGCAGCAAGAACCTCTCCCTATAGCACTATGAGTTTATTTTAGAACCATAATCTGTCTCTCGCACCAGCAGCAGGAACCTCTCCCTATAGCACTATGATATGATGTTAGAACAATAATCTGTCCCTCACAGGAGCAGCAGGAACCTCTCCCTATAGCAGTATGATATGATTTTAGAACAATAATCTGTCCCTCACAGGAGCAGCAGGAACCTCTCCCTATAGCAGTAAGAAATGATTTTAGAACAATAATCTGTCCCTCACAGGAGCATCAGGAACCTCTCTCTATAGCACTATGAGATGATTTTAGAACAGTAATCTGTCCCTCAAACCAGCAGCAGGAACATCTCCCCATAGCACTATGAGAGGATTTTAGAACAATAATCTGTCCCTCACACCAGCAGCAGGAACCTCTCCCTATAGCACTATGATGAGATTACATTAGAGCAATAATCTGTCCCTCACACCAGCAGCAAGAGCCTCTCCCTATAGCACTATGAGAATATTTTAGAACAATAATCTGTCCCTCGCACCAGCAGCAGGAACCTCTCCCTATAGCACTATGAGATGATTTTAGAACAATAATCTGTCCCTCACAGGTGCAGCAAGAACCTCTCCCTATAGCACTATGAGATTACTTTAGAACAATAATCTGTCCATCACACATGCAGAAAGAGCATCTCCCTATAGCACTATGAGAATATTTTAGAACAATAATCTGTCCCTCGCACCAGCAGCAGGAACCTCTCCCTATAGCACTATGATATGATTTTTGAACAATAATCTGTCCCTCACACCAGGAGCAGGAAAATCTGCTTATAGCACTATGAGATGATTTTAGAAAAAGAATCTGTCCCTCAAAGGTGCAACAGGAACCTCTCTCCATAGCACTATGAGATGATTTTAGAACAATAATCTGTCCCTCACAGGAGCATCAGGTAACCTCTCCCTATAGCAGTATGATATGATTTTAGAACAATAATCTGTCCCTCACAGGAGCAGCAGGAACCTCTCTCTATAGCAGTATGAGATGATTTTAGAACAGTAATCTGTCCCTCAAACCAGCAGCAGGAACATCTCCCTATAGCATGATGAGATGATTTTAGAAAAAGATTCTGTCCATCACACCAGCGGCAGGAACCTCTGCCTATAGCACTATGATATGATTTTAGAACAATAATCTGTCCCTCACACCAGGAACAGGAAAATCTGCCTATAGCACTATGAGATGAATTTAGAACAATAATCTGTCCCTGACAGGTGCAGCAGGAACCTATCTCTATAGCACTAAGAGATGATTTTAGAACAATAATCTGTCCCTCACAGGAGCAGCAGGAACCTCTCCCTATAGCAGTATGAAATGATTTTAGAACAATAATCTGTCCCTCACAGGAGCAGCAGGAACCTCTCTCTATAGCACTACGAGATGATTTTAGAACAATAATCTGTCCCTCGCACCAGCAGCAGGAACCTCTCCCTATAGCACTATGAGATGATTTTAGAACAATAATCTGTCCCTCACAGGAGCAGCAGGAACCTCTCCCTATAGCAATATGAGATTATTTTAGAACAATAATCTGTCCCTCACACCAGCACCAAGAACCTCTCCCTATAGCACTATGAGATTATTTTAGAACAATAATCTGTCCCTCGCACCAGCAGCAGGAACCTCTCCCTATAGCACTTTGAGATTATTTTAGAACAATAATCTGTCCCTCGCACCAGCAGCAGGAACCTCTCTCCATAGCACTTTGAGATTATTTTAGAACAATAATCTGTCCCTCGCACCAGCAGCAGGAACCTCTCCCTATAGCAGTATGATATGATTTTAGAACAATAATCTGTCCCTCACAGGAGCAGCAGGAACCTCTCTCTATAGCACTATGAGATGATTTTAGAACAGTAATCTGTCCCTCAAACCAGCAGCAGGAACATCTACATATAGCACTATGATATGATTTTAGAACAATAATCTGTCCCTCACAGGAGTATCAGGAACCTCTCCCTATAGCAGTATGATATGATTATAGAACAATAATCTGTCCCTCACAGGAGCAGCAGGAACCTCTCCCTATAGCAATATGAGATTATTTTAGAACAATAATCTGTCCCTCACACCAGCACCAAGAACCTCTCCCTATAGCACTATGAGATAATTTTAGAACAATAATCTGTCCCTCGCACCAGCAGCAGGAACCTCTCCCTATAGCACTTTGAGATTATTTTAGAACAATAATCTGTCCCTAGCACCAGCAGCAGGAACCTCTCCCTATAGCACTATGAGATGATTTTAGAACAATAATCTGTCCCTCACAGGTGCAGCAGGAACCTCTCTCTATAGCACTAAGAGATGATTTTAGAACAATAATCTGTCCCTCACAGGAGCAGCAGGAACCTCTCCCTATAGCAGTATGAAATGATTTTAGAACAATAATCTGTCCCTCACAGGAGCAGCAGCAACCTCTCTCTATAGCACTATGAGATGATTTTGAACAGTAATCTGACCCTCAAACCAGCAGCAGGAACATCTCCCTATAGCACTATGATATGATTTTAGAACAATAATTTGTCCCTCACACCAGGAGCAGGAAAATCTGCCTATAGCACTATGAAATGATTTTAGAACAATAATCTGTCCCTCACAGGTGCAGCAGGAACCTCTCCCTATAGCACTATGAGATGATTTTAGAACAATAATCTGTCCCTCACAGGAGCATCAGGAACCTCTCCTTATAGCAGTATGATATGATTTTAGAACAATAATCTGTCCCTCACAGGAGCAGCAGGAAACTCTCCATATAGCAGTATGATATGATTTTAGAACAATAATCTGTCCCTCACAGGAGTAGCAGGTACCTCTCCCTATAGCAGTATGATATGATTTTAGAACAATAATCTGTCCCTCACAGGAGCAGCAGGAACCTCTCCCTATAGCAGTATGAAATGATTTTAGAACAATAATCTGTCCCTCACAGGAGCAGCAGGAACCTCTCTCTATAGCACTATGAGATGATTTTAGAATAGTAATCTGTCCCTCAAACCAGCAGCAGGAACATCTCCCTATAGCACTATGAGATGATTTTAGAACAATAATCTGTCCCTCACACCAGCAGTAGGAACCTCTCCCTATAGCACTATTATGAGATTACTTTAGAACAATAATCTATCCCTCACACCAGCAGCAAGAACCTCTCCCTATAGCACTATGAGATGATTTTAGAACAATAATCTGTCCCTCCCTTGAGCATCAGGAACCTTTCACTATAGCAGCATTATATGATTTTAGAACAGTAATCTGCCCCGCACAGGAGCAGCAGGAACCTCTCCCTATAGCAA
>BLSH010283261.1:19844-37351 GCA_018402905.1 Glandirana rugosa
CGATATCCCTCTCCAAGGACGACGAGGACACTCCCTGTCTAATAACAAGATTTTAGTATAGTATGACGATTTCCCTTTCCAAGGACTACGAGGACACTCCCTGTCTAATAACAAGATTTTAGTAGAGTATCACGATACCTCTCTCCAAGGACGACGTGGACACTCCCTGTCTAATAACAAGATTTTAGTAGAGTATCACGATATTCGTCTAAAAGGACGAGGACCACACTCCCTGTCTAATAATAAGATTTTAGTATAGTATCACGATATCCCTCTCCAAGGACGACGCACCAGGAGCAGGAAAATCTGCTTATAGCACTATGAGATGATTTTAGAACAATAATCTGTCCCTCACAGGTGCAGCAGGAACCTCTCTCCATAGCACTATGAGATGATTTTAGAACAATAATCTGTCCCTCACAGGAGCATCAGGAACCTTTCCCTTTAGCAGTATGATATGATTTTAGAACAATAATCTGTCCCTCACAGGAGCAGCAGGAACCTCTCCCTATAGCAATATGAGATTATTTTAGAACAATAATCTGTCCCTCACACCAGCACCAAGAACTTCTCCCTATAGCACTATGAGATTATTTTAGAACAATAATCTGTCCCTTGCACCAGCAGCAGGAACCTCTCCCTATAGCACTTTGAGACTATTTTAGAACAATAATCTGTCCCTTGCACCAGCAGCTGGAACCTCTCCCTATAGCACTATGAAATGATTTTAGAACAATAATCTGTCCCTCACACAAGCGGCAGGAGCCTCTGCATATAGCACTATGAGATGATTTTAGAACAATAATCTGTCACTCACACCAGGAGCAGGAAAATCTGCCTATAGCACTATGAGATGATTTTAGAACAATATTTTGTCCATCACAGAAGCAGAAGGAACCTCTCCCTATAGCACTATGAGAATATTTTAGAACAATAATCTGTCCCTCGCACAAGCAGCAGGAACCTCTCCCTATAGCACTATGATATGATTTTAGAACAATAATCTGTCCCTCACACCAGGAGCAGGAAAATCTGCTTATAGCACTATGAGATGATTTTAGAACAATAATCTGTCCCTCACAGGTGCAGCAGGAACCTCTCTCCATAGCACTATGAGATGATTTTGAACAATAATCTGTCCCTCACAGGAGCATCAGGAACCTCTCCCTATAGCAGTATGATATGATTTTAGAACAATAATCTGTCCCTCACAGGAGCAGCAGGAACCTCTCTCTCTATAGCAGTATGAGATGATTTTAGATCAGTAATCTGTCCCTCAAACCAGCAGCAGGAACATCTCCCTATAGCACGATGAGATGATTTTAGAAAAATAATCTGTCCATCACACCAGCGGCAGGAACCTCTGCCTATAGCACTATGATATGATTTTATAACAATAATCTGTCCCTCACACCAGGAACAGGAAAATCTGCTTATAGCACTATGAGATGAATTTAGAACAATAATCTGTCCCTGACAGGTGCAGCAGGAACCTCTCTCTATAGCACTAAGAGATGATTTTAGAACAATAATCTGTCCCTCACAGGAGCAGCAGGAACCTCTCCCTATAGCAGTATGAAATGATTTTAGAACAATAATCTGTCCCTCACAGGAGCAGCAGGAACCTCTCTCTATAGCACTAAGAGATGATTTTAGAACAGTAATCTGTCCCTCAAACCAGCAGCAGGAACATCTCCATATAGCACTATGATATGATTTTAGAACAATAATCTGTCCCTCACAGGTGCAGCAGGAACCTCTCCCTATAGCACTATGAGATGATTTTAGAACAATAATCTGTCCCTCACAGGAGTATCAGGAACCTCTCCCTATAGCAGTATGATATGTTTTTAGAACAATAATCTGTCCCTCACAGGAGCAGCAGGAACCTCACCCTATAGCAATATGAGATTATTTTAGAACAATAATCTGTCCCTCACAGGAGCAGCAGGAACCTTTCCCAATAGCAGTATGATAAGATTTTAGAACAAAAATCTGCCCCTCACTTAAGCAACAGGAACCTCTCCCTATAGCACTATGAAATGTTTCAGAACAATAATCGGTCACTCGCACCAGCAGCATGAACCTCTCTCTATAGAACTATGAGATAATTTTAGAACAATAATCTGTTCCTTACAGGAGCAGCATTATCCTCGCCCTAAAGCACTATGAGATGATTTTGGAACAATAATCTGTCCCTCACAGGAGCATCAGGATCCTTTCCCTATAGAAGCATGATAAGATTTTAGAACAATAATCTGTCCCTCACATAAGCAGCAGGAACCTCTCACTATAGCACTATGAAATGATTTCAGAACAATAATCTGGCACTTGCACCAGCAGCATTAACCTCTCCCTATAAAACTATGAGATAATTTTAGAACAATAATCTGCCCCTCACAGGAGCAGCAGGAACCTCTCTCTATAGCACTATGAGATGATTTTGGAACAATAATCTGTCCCTCACAGGAGCATCAGGAACCTTTCCCTATAGAAGCATGATATGATTTTAGAACAATAATCTGTCCCTCACATTAGCAGCAGGAACCTCTCCCTATAGCAATATGAGATTATTTTAGAACAATAATCTGTCCCTCACAGCAGCAGCAGGAACCTCTCACTATAGTACTATGAGATGATCTTAGAACTATAATCTGTCCTTCACAGGAGCATCAGGAACCTCTCCCTATAGCAGTATGATATGATTTTAGAACAATAATCTGTTCCCTCACAGGAGCAGCAGGAACCTCTCCCTATATCAGTATGATAAGATTTTAGAACAATCATCTGTCCCTCACATAAGCAGCAGGAACCTCTCACTATAGCACTATGAAATGATTTCAGAACAATAATCTGTCACTCACACCAGCAGCATGAACCTCTCCCTATAGCACTGTCCCTCACAGGAGCATCAGGAACCTTTCCCTATAGCAGCATTATATGATTTTAGAACAGTAATCTGTCCCTCACAGGAGCAGCAGGAACCTCTCCCTATAGCAATATGAAATTATTTTAGAACAATAATCTGTCCCTCACAGGAGCAGCAGGAACCTCTCCATATAGTACTATGAGATGATCTTAGAACAATGATCTGTCCTTCACATTAGCATCAGGAACCTCTCCCTATAGCAGTATGATATGATTTTAGAACAGTAATCTGTCCCTCACAGTAGCAGCAGGAATCTTTCCCTATAGCAGTATGATAAGATTTTAGAACAATAATCTGTCCCTCACATAAGCAGCAGGAACCTCTCCCTATAGCACTATGAGATGATTTCAGAACAATAATCTGTCACTCGCACCAGCAGCATGAACCTCTCTCTCTATAGTACTATGAGATAATTTTAGAACAATAATCTGTTCCTCACAGGGGCAGCAGGATGCTCTCCCTAAAGCACTATGAGATGATTTTACAACAATAATCTGTCCCTCACACGAGCAGCAGGAACCTCTCCCTATAGCAACATGAGATAATTTTTGAACAATAATCTGTCCATCACACCAGCAGCAAGAACCTCTCCCTACAGCACTATGAGATGTTTTTAGAACAATAATCTGTCCTCACACCAGCAGCAGGAACCTCTCCCTATAGCACTATGAGATGATTTTACAACAGTAATCTGTCCCTTACACCAGCAGTAGGAACCTCTCCCTATAGCACTATGAGATTATTTTAGAACAATAATCTGTCCCTCACATAAGCAGCAGGAACCTCTCACTATAGCACTATGAAATGATTTCAGAACAATAATCTGTCACTCGCACCAGCAGCATGAACCTCTCCCTATAGCACTATGAGATGATTTTAGAACAATAATCTGTCCCTCCCTTGAGCATCAGGAACCTTTCACTATAGCAGCATTATATGATTTTAGAACAGTAATCTGCCCCGCACAGGAGCAGCAGGAACCTCTCCCTATAGCAATATGAGATTATTTTAGAACAATAATCTGTCCCTCACAGGAGCAGCAGGAACCTCTCCATATAGTACTATGAGATGATCTTAGAACAATGATCTGTCCTTCACATTAGCATCAGGAACCTCTCCCTATAGCAGTATGATATGATTTTAGAACAATTATCTGACCCTCACACCAGCAGCAGGAAAATCTGCCTATAGCACTATGAGATGTTTTAGAACAATAATCTGTCCCTGTCACCAGCAGCAGAAACCTCTGCCTATAGCACTATGAGATGATTTTAGAACAATAATCTGTCCCTCACAGGTGCAGCAGGAACCTCTCCCTATAGCACTATGAGATGCTTTTAGTACAAAAATCTGTCCCTCACACCAATCAGCAGGAACCTCTGTCTATAGCACCATGAGATGATTTTAGAACAATAATCTTTCCCTCACAGGTGCATCAGGAACCTGTCCCTATAGCACTATGAAATGATTTTAGAACAATAATCTGTCCTCACACCAGCAGCAGGAGCCTCTCCCTATAGCAGT
Source organism: Glandirana rugosa (assembly GCA_018402905.1). Taxonomy (NCBI): domain Eukaryota; kingdom Metazoa; phylum Chordata; class Amphibia; order Anura; family Ranidae; genus Glandirana; species Glandirana rugosa. Next base: position 24,298 of record BLSH010283261.1, read on the forward strand.
ATGATATAATTTTAGAACAATAATCTGTCTCCCTCACAGGAGCAGCAGGAACCTCTCCCTATAGCACTATGAGATAATTTTAGAACAATAATCCGTCCCTCACACCAGCAGCAGGAACCTCTGACTATAACATTATGATATGATTTTAGAACAATAATCTGTCCCCAACTGGAGCAGCAGGAACCTTTCCCTATAGCAGTATGGTAAGATTTTAGAACAATAATCTGTCCCTCACAGGAGTAGCAGGGACCTCTCCCTATAGCAGTGTGATATTATTTTAGAACACTAATCTGTCCCTCATAGGAGCAGCAGGAACCTCTCCCTATAGCACTAGGAGATGATTTTAGAACAATAATTTGTCCCTCACACCAGCAGCAGGAACCTCTTCCTATAGCACTATGAGATGATTTCAGAACAATAATCTGTCTCTCACAGGAGCAGCAGGAACCTCTCCCTATAGCACTATGAGATGATTTTAGAACAATAATCTGTCCCTCACAGGAGCAGCAGGAACCTCTCTCTATAGCGCTATGAGATGATTTTAGAACAATAATCTGTCCCTCACTGCACCAGTAAACTGTTCCTAGTCCAGTATCAGATGGTTTTAGAATGCTAATCTTTCACCTCACAGCACCGCCAGGAACCTGTCTGTAATGCAGGATGAGATGATATTAGATCGGTAATCTATACCTCACAGCACTAGTAAACTGTACCTAGTCCAGTATCAGATGGTTTTAGAACGCTAAGCTTTCCCCTCATAGCACCGCCAAGAACCTGTCTGTAATGCAGGAGGAGATGATATTAGATTTATAATCTTTCCCTCACAGCACTAGTAAACTGTACCTAGTCCAGTATCAGATGGTTTTAGAACGCTAAGCTTTCCCCTCCCAGCACCGCCAGGAACCTGTCTGTAATGCAGGATGAGATCATATTAGATTGGTAATCTATCCCTCACAGCGGCAGTAGCATGCTCTCCCTTCACTAGCCTGAGACAATGTGAGACGCGGCACTACGTGACTCCAGCTCATATAGAGGCTGGGTCACTTGATGCACTGGCCAATCACAACCATGCCAATAGTAGGCATGGCTGTGATGGCTTCTAAGGGCAAAGGAGTGAAACGCTTGTTGATTGGCTGCCCTGAAGCTATAGAAAAGGCACAAAAAATACCCGAATACCGAACCCAGACTTTTTTTCAAATGTCCAGGTTCGGATTCGGGGCACAGACACCCCAAAGTCCGGTATGAACCCGAACTTTACAGCCCGGGTTCATTCAACTTTAGTCCCCGTTCCTCCTCCGGCTACATCCAACAAAAAAAAAACTCACAAAAGAGGCTGCAGAGGAGGACGAGGTCATTCCAACAGACAACAACCCAAAATACCGCAGACTACGAAGATTTACAATTTGTCTTCTCTGATCCTCGATCAGGAGGATCTCTTACTCCTGAGTCTCCTCACTCTCTTTTTAAACCTAAATCAATATTTTATTCAGCTCATGTCAAAGGTCCTTATCTTGAGACCTTTTACAGGGTGGTATATGCCGATCTTTTAAAACTATGCCAGTCTACAGCCAATTCTGGTAAATATTACAATAACTTATCAAGAATGGAGATCAAGGCCCTAGACTCCCTTATGCATAACAACTCTGTGGTCATAAGGGCAGCTAACAAAGGGGGCGGCATAGTAATTCATGATAGGGAATCCTATGTCGCCGAAGCCTATAGACTTTTGTCACATAATACTGTGTAAAAGAAACTCAGGAGTGATCCCACGGCAATGTTCTCTGATGAGCTTAATATCTTGGTCCAGTCAGCACTACGAGACAATATCCTCACAAAAATCCAAGCCGAATTTCTACTTAAAGATTTTTTCAAAATTCCATACTTCTATCATGTACCTAAGGTCTGCATAAACCTAGACACTCCCCCTGGCAGGCCGATAATAGCCACCATGGACAGCGTCACGACCTGACTCAGTCAATAGATAGACTTCTTTCTCCAGCCCATTGTGCAAAAACTCCAGTCTTATATCAGGGACGGCACACACTTATTAGAAATGCTGTCTCCGTATACCTGGGAGCCACATTACATATGGCTTTCTCTAGATGTGTTCTCCCTGTACACCCCCATTCTCCATCAATTCGGTATAAGAGCTTTGGAACATTTCTTTGCCCAGGAGCCCCTCATCAACAGTAGACAAGCTGAGTTCATAGTAGCTGCCACTGTGTTTTGCCTTACACACAATTATTTTACATTCAATTATGATTTCTTCTTGCAATTACAAGGAGCAGCTATGGGGGCAAATTTTGCCCCCTCCTATGCCAATTTGGCAATGGGTTTTTGGGAAATTCATCATATTTGGCAAAACAATCCTTTTTCATCTAATATCACCTATTTTGGGCGATATATTGATGATATTATTGTTATTTGGGAAGGACCTATGGATCAGATACCTGGCTTTGTTGAACATTGCAATAATAACCCCTATGGCCTTTCTTTTACACATGTGGCTGACCATACCTCTTTGGCATTTTTGGATTTGGAGCTCTCCCATCAGGATGGCTCCATAATTGCCAGAAATTACCAGAAACCCACAGCAGGAAACTCTTTCTTGCACTTCCATAGTTGTCACTACCCGCCCTGGATTCGTAACATCCCAAGGGGACAGTACTGCAGACTCCGACAGAACTGCACTTTGGATGTCGATAACGATATCCAGGGCCAGTTACTTAAGAAGAAATTTTTTGATAAAGAATATCCTGAGTCCCTAGTCCAAGAGTCGTTTGACACCTATCGTAGTGGCAAACCTATGTGCCATACGAGAACTTTGGACAACACCCCTAGGTTTACCACCATGTTCCATTCTCAGCATAAGAAAATGGAGAAAATCTTGCTGAAGCATTGGAACATTCTAAAGCAAGACCCTCATCTGGAGACAATATTACCCTCCAAACCTAGGGTCACATATCGCAGGGTCCCAAACCTCAAAAACAAACTGGCACCCAGTAAACTCAAATCTCTGGAACAGATTCCATCGGTACCGGTGCTGATCCTCCTAGTTGGTATGTATCGCTGCAAAAAGACCCTCTGTAAAACTTGTGCATATGTACAACACGGCCATAAATCATTTCATTACAAGGGCAAAACATACCAGTTGGATGAGTTTTATAATTGCTCATCCGACTTTGTAGTATATGCTCTTACTTGCCCGTGTGGCCTTATCTTTGTAGTCCACACCATTCGGCCTCTCCGTCAACATTTTGGTCACCATAGGAGGCTAATAGAGGAGGGCAAAGACCTCCATATTGTGCCATGTCACTTTCTTAACCATCACAAAAAATACACTAAATAGATTAGAGGTCTGGGTTATCGAGCAAATACCCAGGTCTCTACCAGAGGCAGAGTGATTCAGAAAACTATGCTCCCAGGAAACCTACTGGATCTATAGAAACAAAAAAATATTCAGCGCAAACATAACCTTCAAGGACACAAAAGCAGCAATGTACTCAAGGAAAAGTCAGAAAACCTTTCATAGAATAATTATAACAAAAAAGTGCAGCGCTAAAATGAAGTCTGGAAAACGTCCATGAGTAAAGTCCATGAGTGAAAGACAATCCTCTGTGAAGTGAGTATAAATGAAAAACACACAGGTGCTCAGGTATGACAGCTCCCATCCACCAAAGGCTAGACTGGACTCTTACCTTAATGATCAGACCCTGACGGATCAACCAGCTGCTCAAACCCACATCAGAGGATATCCAACTTCTTGTCACAGGACGAAATCCACCATAAATAAAAAATAAAGAATCTAGTGCTCTCTGTCTAATGGATTTAATAATCACAGTAAAAGTATAAGTAAAACACTCACAAAATGAGCACTTGAAGCCAAGTGCAAGCGATCATAGACTGCTGTGTATGCAAACACACTCCTCCAAGATGGCCGAAGGTGATGTCAGACGTAACCCCTCCCCGATGTACACGTTACATCCTAGCACAAGGCGTGGACTTCTTCAGCAACGGGGAATACATTAGACAGAGAGCACTAGATTCTTTATTTTTTATTTATGGTGGAGTTCGTCCTGTGACAGGAAGTTGGATATCCTCTGATGTGGGTTTGAGCAGCTGGTTGATCCGTCAGGGTCGGATGATTAAGGTAAGAGGCCGGTCTAGCCTACTGGATCTATAGTCTCGATGTACTCTCGCCGGGCGGCCTGAATGAGGGCATTGAAATCTCTACCATTCTGTAGGACCCTTTTGGTGAAATGTTTGTATTTATTTATGATTGTATAATTTTATTAATCATTTATATCCTTTCACCATATTATATGTCCTACTATCAGCTCCACTCCTCTATTTTGTTCTTATTACATATGTACCCGCACTCGATCGTGGCCCAGACAGATCGTTCAATAGTGCGGCCCTCTTGACGCCAGCATATCCTTATGCACATCCCTCTGCACATATTATTCATTCCATGACTGTCTCCCTATGTTTTTACAAATGTACTCATATTGTTTTCTCCACTTATTATGTCCCATATCAGTTATGTAGGATGAGGTTCATAATGTACCTGTAAGAGACATACAATGACGTCTGTCCTGCCTATATGTGCCTGTGTGCTTGGACATTTATGTGCAAGCACACAGATTCACTAACACTGCTATGGAGAGATGTTATTTGGTGCAGATATTGCACTACTTAATGACTAATATAGCGTTCCCCATCCTTCATACCATTCCTCACTTATATCCAATTTATTTAAGTTTTTATAATAGCTACACACCACATTGCAGCTACAGGGCTCCAGCATTTGTTATCTTCACTGCCGGTTGATTACATTGGTACCATGATATGTACATATACTCTCTATAAATATATACGTTTTCCAGACACTAACAATTTGAGATATGACCATCATCTACGTTTTACAATAAGTATTTTTTAAGATACTATTCTGTCTTTTATTATTTTTGATTGTTTTTACTGTTATTATTGCATATGTTTGTAATATTGACCCAATTGTATGTCATTACTGATCCCCCGTGACTACAAAAAGATGGCGGCACACCATTTTAGTTAGCCTGATGAAAGAGTGTGACTGCCCTTATATTGCGGTCTGCACGCTCTGAAATGCGTCACGAACTGTTGACATCACCTCGCTGCGACCAGTGCAGCCAAGCCTCGTTCTGGAATTCCCCGGCTGCCAGCACGGATACGATCGGTCCCACCACTAACGGACGGCTCCACGAATGGATGGCTCCAAGAACGGACGGCCCGATCTGACGATCCCATCTGCATGGATGGGCAGCTGCCTACTAGGTCTCAAGAACTGATGCCATGTACCATACCGGTTAAGCATTCTCCTGGTTCCATACCCTTTTAATTCATGTGAGTAGCCAATTGGCTTATGCTTTTTAATAAAAAAAATTCTTACGGTTTTACACTTAGAGGCGCCTCCCCTTTGTTTCTTTTTCCCACAAATAGAGCTTTTTTTTGGTGGTATTTAATCACCTCTGCATTTTTTATTTTTTTCGCTATGTACAACAATTTTGAAATGAAAAAACTACAAACTTTATTCACGATGGTACAAAACCCTGGATAGGCTACATAAATACCACCCAAACGTATCTCCTCTATGCTGGTGATGCAACGAAGCCACAGGATCTGTACTCCACATATGGTGAGGGTGTCCACTCATAACACCCTTTTGGGAAGAAATACATCGCTATATAATTAAAATAACAACCTATACCCCAGATTTTACCCCAGCGCAATACTTACTCCACCATACATCTATTACACAAGCAACATATAAAAAATCTCTCCTTTCACCTTATAAATGCGGCCAAAATATGTATCCCTAAACACTGGCGAGACAAAAACCCCCCGACAATAAGAGAATGGCTTCTTAGGGTTAAAGAGATAGCAGACATGGAGGACCTTGTCCACCAAGCCAGAGGAACACCGATGAAATTCCACAAAATATGGGCATGCTGGCAGCATTTCACAAACTCAGCAGAGTTTGATACAATCCTCACCACAATGAGATGACTAGTTACTTCACTACCAGTCACTTTGTGGTCCAAACAGGACAGCATCGGCTGCACACAGTGTTTTGGAACCCCCCCTACTTTCCACACTCCACTTCCTCACATTTACCCCACGACCCAATAAAAAAAATGTAAAAAAATCAAATTTCTTCATAAATTTAGGTCAATATGTATCCTGCTACAGTTTTTTTGGTAACCAAAAAAAAAAAAATCACAAAAAGCGTATAATGATGGTTTGCACAAATAGTGTCTACAAACTATGGGATATTTTTATTTATTTATTTCACCAGTAATGGTGGCAATCAGTGACTTATAGCAGGGACTGTGATATTGCAGCGGACATTCAGACACTGACACTTTGGCACTTTTTAGTGATCAGTGCTAAATAATATGCACTGTCACTGTAATAATGACATTGGCTGGGAAGGGGGTTAATATCAGGGATGATCAAAGGGTTAATTGTGTGCCTAACCTGTGTTTTAGTACTCTGTAGGAGGTACATTTACTAGGGGATGACATGGATCCTTGTCCCTGCTTAACAAAGACACAATATCCATGCCTTCCCTCCTATCAGAATGGTGATCTGCTTTGTTTATGTAGACAGATCTTCATACTGCCTCTCTGCTCGATCATCAATGGGTGCCAGGAGACATCAAGTGATCACAGCGGGAATGAGCCACTGGCGGCGTGCATGTGCACTTCCTACCCGAAGAGCCAGATCATGTATAGACAGTATATTAAGGGGGTGTGACAAGGGGGTGTGTCCTATGCCTACAGACTTTTGCTAATTGGTGTCCCTCATACCCATCTCAAAAAGTTGGGAGGTATGCATAGATATATGAATTCCCTTGACGGATAACCAGAATCTACAGATTATGAGAGATCACTAGTAAAGGATACACCAACTATGAATCACTTCAAGTTATGGTAACAATGTCCAGGCCCACGAGGTCCTCCACTGATTGTCCAGAAAGTGTGACTCTCTGCAGTAAGATTCAAAGAAATATACAAAGGACCATAGAGTAATATTGCTAAAAACACCAATTTATTTAGTTCATGCAACTATATTGACAAGCATCTTTGGGTAAAAAAAGCTCACAGACACCAACGGGTGTGATGATGTCATAAGCTGCTAGCCCCTCCCTATACATTTCATCTATGCAAGGGACATCCTCAGGGGACATAAAATGTTTTTTTTTTTCTTTTTGGTTTAATGTTCCCTGAGGATGTCCCTTGCATAGATACAATGCATAGGGATTGGCTAGCAGACTGTGGCATCATCACGCCCGCTGGTGTACCACAGAGTAGTGTCTGTGAGCTGGGTGTGGAGGTTGTTACCATACCCTGGTGTGATTCATATTTAGTTTATCCTGTGCTAGTGATCTCTTATAATCTGGAGATCCTGGTTATCCACTAAGGGAATTCATATATCTATGTCAGAGGTGGTTGGAACTAAAACACGTGGAACAGTGGCATTTCATTTTTGCACAAGATTCTACACTGGCCCCCTTGTGGAGCCCTGAAAAATCTTTTAGGAGTTGACTTTCTTTTTCACACAAGATTGTTTTAATTGGCCTCTTCGCATGGCCCTGTTTATACCCAGTGATTATGGCCCATGAAGAAAGCAGATCATTCTATAATGTTGGACACTCACTTAATGGAGGCTGGTTTGGATTAATTCTCTGAATAAGGACAATAAAGCTTCCCTTCTGGAGTGGATGGAAAGAGGTAATATTAATCTTGTACAGGATAATGGTCAGAGGGAATATGGTTGCCCTATTGCTGACTGGGTTGGAGGGGCTCCTTCACTTGGGACAGAAATATTTATCAACAATACCCCTTAAGAAATCTATGAAGATAAAAGAATTCCACCTTTTCAGACTGCTGGAATATTGTAGGAGTTCGTCCCATAGACTGCTGCCGGATAGTCTGAGGTGGGGTGGGGTTTGTTATGTGTTTATTGTTAAGTAGGTCTTTCCCATTGGTTTATTGTTTCTGTCTGTCTGAACATCTCTCGGAGATTAGATTAATCTTGTGAACACTTTAACTTATTATGGAACTATTGCGAGATGTTATGTGTTTATACTTCTGATAATGTGTAATGTATTTTGTGAGCTCGGTGCCGGGCAGTCTGACCTGGAGTGGGATCTCTGATTTATCACAACATTGTCTGGGTGAGCACTGAGTCACCTAGGTGGCTAGTTGTTTAATTAGCTTAATGTTTATAATATATGTTGGCTGTTATTTAGCTATGTTAATTATATTCCTGTTTACAATTTGTATTGTTAGGGTAATATGATCAGGTGGGGAAAATCCTCCTGTGAGGGATAAAGTATGTGTCTGTGTTTCAAAAAACAGTCATTCCTTTGGAGTTTACTTCAACACCTTGTCTGTGTATGATGCTTGGGGCAAAGGTTGGCATTAGCTCTTGGTCTGCTCGTAACAGTTTGGAGGGCAGGAGTCGCTGTTTGGCAGAAGGAACCACCTAGTCAGGGTGCCAAGCTGTTCAGTTGAACTGATATTATTTCTATCATTTTATTGTTTGCTTTCATGGTGATTTTTATTGTCAGAAGTTTTGCACACTCTTTTTGTTTATTACATAGATTCCAAGCCTGACAAGCCTTAATACAAGATCATAAGTACTGAATCCTTTACATTGAAGATTGATTTAACCCTTTTCAAAATATACTTTTTTTTTGCAGATTTTAACCCCTTTGGCTCTTCTTCCTCTTTTGCCCCTTTTGCAGTTTCTGTCTTTTTTGCATTTTTGCTTCTTCTCCACTTTTGCCTCTTTGGAACCTTTTGACTCTATTTGCCCATTTGGTAATTGTGTCCCTCTTTCATATCTTATCCCTTTTGGCATCTTTTGCCATGTTATCCCAGTTTGTTAATTTTGTCCTTTTTGCCCATTTACCCTCTTTTGGCTTTTTGCCCTTTTGGCCCATTTTATCCATGTTTTCTCTTCTGTCCCATTTTGCCTAGTTTGCTTTTTTTGCCAATTGACCTTTTTGACCAATTAGCCCTTTTTTTCCCCTGTGGTCCCATTTTGGCCTTTTGGTCCTTTTTCCCATTTTGCCACTTCTGCCCCATTTTTTGTCCTTTTTGTCCAATTTTTCTCTTCTGCCCCTTTTAGCTTCTTTCACCCCTTTGTCTGTTTATCTCCATTTGCCTTTTTCCTCTTGAATCATTTTGCCCCTTTTCTCTAATTCTCCTATTTTTCCTCCTCTGTCCCTTTTGCCAATGTTAATCTTTTGGTCATTTCTGGCACCTTTGACCTATTTTAACCTTTTTGGTCTTTCTGCCCCTTTTTGGTCTTTGCCCATTTTGTCTTTTTTGACAATTTTGGTCTTTTCTCCCTTCTGCCCCATTTTTCTTTTTTCCCCATTTCCCCCTTCTGCCCTTGTTGCCCTTTTTTTTTCTTTTCCAAATATTTTTATTGAAGTATTACATAGGATACAAACACGATCATGAACAGCACTGTTAGGGTTACAAATTTAACAGGCATAATGCATATGTTACCTCACATATAGACTTTCATTTTAGCTGCTTTAATAATCATTGAGCCTGAGTCAGGACTCCTTGAGCAACCGTCATAACTAAAAAGATAGCAGGTTGAGGGGGAAGGCCAGTCAGGCCTGAGGGAAGAGCTCTACGAAACTGCAGGAGTTCCATCCCGATGCCTCCAGACCATCCAGGCGCCCCAACTGGGAGCATTGCAACTGGATAGGGGCATGCGGGACGGATCCACTAAAACCGCCCAGCGCCTCCACTACATTTTCCCTCAGCTTTATAACATTCCCAGTGATGCTCATCGCTAAATATAATAGCTCTATTCACATATAGGCATAGTTTAGCATGTGAACTGTTACAACATTAGTTCGAAGTAAAAATAGGATGTGCATAGAGAGAACAGGCATGTACTTGAGGTATCCACAAATTGACTCACAATCTTCATTGCCGTTATGGACTGGGAAATGTCAAGCCCAGTCTCTGTTTTCCCTAGTAATTGGTTAACCTGCTACGTCAGCTTTGTGTGATGATTACTATTCAGCTACTCGTGAGCCTGGTGGTGTCTACGTAATTGGTCAGTAAAGCTTTATTTTCTTCAGGTAGCTGGTACCTTCCGCATATGCATTAAGCATTAGTGGGGTAGATCTAGTGTTCCGAAGCAGGGATAAGAGGTATTAGGGATGGTTAATCATTTAATTTTTGTTAATCGTCTATATTCCTCTGAGGTTTTGAAGTGTTGCCAGCATGCTCAAGTCGTATGAAATTTGTGTGATGTCTCGTGAGCTTGGTGGATAAGGTCTTCTATTTCCTCTATTTTGTTTATCCTTCTAAATCATTCCTGAATGGTCGGTGCGTCTGGGGATTTCCAAAACATAGGAAGAGTCATTTTTGCTGCATTTAGAAGGCGTAGTGATAGGGATTGCTTATATTGAGCATATTGGACTCAGGAGTGGTGAAGAAGCATCTGTTCTGGGGAGAAGTCTATCTTGGATGTTGTAATCTGGGTAATTAAGCGGTGTACCGCGGTGTACCGCCAGGATCCTGGCTCTTTGGAACAACGCCAGCACATGGAGGGGATGGACTGGTTTATTGTGTAGTAAGAGGGGCGTTTTGTACCATCTTGACAATATCTTGAACCCTTTTTCCTGGGCTGAAACATTGATAGATCCTTTGCGGACACAGGAGAAAATATTCTCCCATTGTTCAGGGGTGAGGTCAATTTTAAGCTCCCTTTCCCATGTTTCTTGTTGCCCTTTTTTACCATTTTATTCCATTTTGTCTATTTTGACCCTTTTGCTACTTTTAAACTTTTGGCCCCACTGTCTTTTTTCCCCCTTTGGTCCTTTTGCCCAATGTGCCTTTTTTTGTCTTTTTTGCCTATTTTACCTCTCTTTTTCCACTTTTGGCTTTTTAGCCCTGTTGCCTCTTTTAGCCCTTATACCCTTTGTGTGTTTTGGCCCATTTTTTCCCTTTTTTTTCTTCTCTTTTGCTCCATGTAACCCTTTTGTCATTTTGCCCCTTTTGGCCTGTATTTAATGTTTATTTTCCAACTGTGGCCCCTTTGGTCCATCTTCTATCATCTTTACTAACTCTTTCCCTTTTTATTCTTTTACCCTTCAGTCTATTCTGACCCTTTTGTCTTTTTTTGATCATTTTCAATCACTTTGTCTATTTTATCCCTTTTATCCCTTTGGGTCCTTTTTTGGCCAACTCTAGTCCCTTTGTGGCCCTTTTGGCTCCTTTGCACTTCTGGCTATTCTGTCCCTTTTAAAACTTTGATCAGTTTTGGCCCATTTTTCTCTTTTGGCTCATTTCGCCCCCTCTCCCCATTTCATCTTTATGGCAAATTTTGCCTTTTTACACTTTTTTATTTTTTTCCTTTTTGCCCTTTTGTCCTTTCTGTACCTTTTGGGCACATTTGCTACTTTTGGCCCTTCTTGCTCATCTGTTCCTTTGACCATTTTACCCTTTCTGCCTCCTTTGTCCCCGATGACCCTTATTCCATTTTGCCTCTTCCTGCCCTCTTATCCATTCTGCACATTTTGTTCCCTGTTGGCCCTTTTAGCTCATGTTGCCCCTTTTATGCCTTCTGCCTGTTATGTTCATTTTAGCTCTTTTTTCCCTCTATGCCCCATTTGGCCCTTCTGGCCCATGTTTACCATTTTTTGACCCTTTAGCACATTATGCCCATTTTAAACCCTACTGTTCCTTTTAGTTCATTTTTACCATTTTTGCCCATTTTGGTGCTTTTGTTCGCTTTGTTCCTTTTCACCATTTTTGGTCAATTTTGACCCTTTTGGCCTCTTGATTCTTTTTGGTCCTTTTGCCTCTTTTTTCCTATTTTCCTATTTTCCTATTTTGGAACCTCTTGTGTTTCTGTCCCTTTTGTCCTTTTGTCCACTTTGGGCCTTTCAGTCTATATATCCCTTTTAGTCCTTTTGCCCTTTTCATTCTCTCATTTGGTCTGTTGACCTCCTTGACACTTTCTTTTATCACTACGGGCCCTTTGCATCTTCTAACCATAGTCCCCTTTCTCTTTTTTGGCCTATTTTGCTCTTTTGACCTTTTAAACCATTTGGGCTCTTCTGTCCTTTTTTGGTCCCTTCGCCCTTTAAAACTGTTCTTGTTCCCTTTGGCCTTTTGGCTTATTTTCCCCCATTCTGTACCTTTGGCACACTTTAGCAATTCTGATTTTGTCCATTTTTATAGCCATTTTAGCCCTTTTGGCTCATTTTGGCCCCTTTGCCTCTTTCTGCCTTTTTTCTCTTCCATCACTTAGGGGCCCCTTTGAAATTTTGGCCCTTCTCGTCCCTTTTTTGATCTGCTGGTCTATGCTTCCCTTTTGACCCTTTGACCCCTTATTTCCCTTTTGACCCTATTATACTGTTTGTACCTTTGGCCCCCTCTGCTCCTTTTGACATTTTTGCCACTTTGTTCTCTTTTTGTCATTTTGGTTCTTTTGATCCTGCTGACATTTTTTCCCTTTTTGGCCCTTTTGCTTCTTTTAGTCTTTTTGGCCTTTTACCCCTTTTGGCACTTCTGCCCTGTGGGCCATTTCACCCTTCTGTGAATTTGACCTGTTCCCATCTCTTTTTATCCTTTTTTAGCTCCTTTGTCCCATTTTTATCCCTTTTTTTCCTACCATTTTGCATTTTTATCACTTTTGTTCCTTCAGCATTTTTTTGGTCCTTCCTACTTTTGACCCATTGTGCAACATTTGCACTTTCTTTTTTGCTATTCTGTTCCTTTTTTTAATTTTTTTAATTTTTGTCTCATTTGTAGAGTTGAGCGAACCTCTGGAAGTTCGGGTTCTGCTGGTCCGTCCGAACTTCGGGACAAAGTCCGGGTCCGGGTCCGGACGGAACCCGAACGATCGCACAGACACCGAACCCCATTGAAATCAATTGGGACCCGAACTTTTAGGCACAAAAATGGCTGTAACAAAGTCCTGGAAAGCCCTAGAGGGCTGCAAAAGGAAGTAAAATGGGGGTAAGGGT
>BLSH010283300.1:0-25497 GCA_018402905.1 Glandirana rugosa
AATTGTCAGTTAAAGCGACGCAGCGCCGAATCGCAAAAAGGGCTCCGGTCCTAAAGCTGGAAATCCTTCCGGTCCTTAAGTGGTTAAAGCAACAGCTGGAACCTTTCCCTGCATAACTTGGAAATGATTTTAGAAGAATAATCTTTCCCTTAAAGCAATGGACTCTCCCTAGTCCAGTCAGATCGTTCTGTGCAGCAGGGTGAGGTGTGAAATCTGTCTCTCAAAGCACCAGTACTAGTATCTCTCCCTCCCTCAAAGCAGCAGTACTCGTATCTCTCCCTAGTCCACAATCAGATTGTTCAGTAATGCAGGATGAGATGTTCTACAATCTGTCCCTAACAGAGCCAGCAGCATCCTCTCCCTAAACTATCCTGAGAGCATGTGACATGCAGCACGGTGACTACAGCCCCACATAGAGGCTGGGTCACATGGTGCACTGGCCAATCACAGCCATGCCATTAGTAGGCATGGCTGTGATGGCTTCTAGTGAAAACCAGTGAAACACTTGTTGATTGGCTGCGCTCGGCAGCTTTTCAACACGTGGAGTAAAATGCCAGAACCCCGGACCCGAACCCGGACTTTTTTTGAAAAGTCCGGGTTCGGGTCCGGGTCCCGGACACCCAAAAGTTCGGTACGGACCCGAACTTTACAGTCCGGGTTCACTCAACACTAGATATTGGTATTTTCTTTACTTGCATTCTTAAAAGTGTTGCAGTAATTTTATATCTAGCCAGGTGTGCCAGAGGGGCTGAGGGGGCTTGATGTTGAGGCACAGAACAGAAAACCCAAAATCATTAAGCGGCTCCTTCGGGGTGGTACTACACATGGAGGCTCGTCCGGGATATCCTTTTCTGCTAGCAAACCACCAAGACAACACCCTTGAAAGCATCAAGATGGATCCTGTGAGCACAGAAAGTTCAGGCCAAGTAGCCTCATCGGAAGAAGCTACCTTACCGGCATCGGTAGCCATGATAAGGCTGGAATTCATTGCTGCTTAGGAAGAGTTAGTGGCAAATTGTCACTTGCTTTTCTGGAAAACAGCCAGTTCCTCTCAGTGAAGAGAGTTTTGAGGAATGGCTGCAGCCAGCCATGCAAGCCTTAGACGAGTGGGACATACCATAGTTTGAGCAGGCCAGCTATTCGCAACCCGAAACTCAGCAAACAGAACTGTACTGCTCACGACTACTATCTTGCAAGATATGTTTGGGAGAACAGAAAAGGCCTCCGGCCTTGTGTAACAGTTAGAGCATACCTACCAAGATGAGGGTCAGAAACTGTCTGAATACATGAGGCATCTTGACAAGATAATGCACCAGATATTGCTAAAGAAAGGTATAGATCCCAGGTCAGTTGACAGGGTCCGGGCACAACAGGTTTCAAGGGGGGCTCAGCCCTTAGATCCTGTTATGATCCAGTTGAAAACGCGAAGAGATGGTGGAATTTTGAAGTATCCTGAATTAATCCGGATGGTGTGAGAAGAAGAAGCTCTGTTGGAGAGTAAAAAGAGAAACCTGAAACCAGAACTTGTCGCTGAGGACAGAGTGATTAGTGCAACTAGTGATTACCCAGAGATAGAGCTCTTGAAAACCCAGGTGTTGCAAATGATGGAGATGATGATCCTGCTACCAGCCAGGATCCAGCCCTCCACTTAACAAGAGTGTCTCAGAGCCCAAGCAGACTTTGAACCCTACAGTCGTTTCTGTAGAGAAGCCTATGAGTCGAATAGTCTGTTTTAACTGCAGAGGACTGGGTCATTACCGACACAACTACACAAGTCTGTTAAACATGTGATCCGGCTCCGAGAAGCCAGCAGGAAACCTCAAAGGGCCCACCGGTGAAGAAGAGAACCGGGTGCCCACCTACAGCAGTTAGCTCAAAAAGCAAAGGCCCAGGGAAGACACAGCGGGATCCTAAACTTTCACAGAGGGCCCTCACTGTTGTTTCTGAATGACCAGACAATCCGCTGCCATCGACCTCAAGTGCCCGGTCGCCGAGAGTAGATACCCAAAGCCCATCCAGAAGGGGGCATGAATACAGATGACAGGACCAATTAACTACTTTATTCCCGGTAGATTTCCTGACAAACTAGTGGGATCTTCTCCTATCGTGTCAGTTAAAGTAGAAGGCATCTATACAAAGACTGTTCTGGACACTGGGGCTCAAGTTACCCTGTTATATAGAGACTTTTATGACAGGCACCTCAAACACTTACCTCTGCAGAAATTGGAGGAACTTGAGATATGGGGTATTGGAACCCAAAATTTCCCATATGTTGGATACTTACCGGTGAAGTTGACTTTTGACCCGTCCGTGGCTGGACAAACAGAAATGTCTGTATGCCCTCGCCACCTCAGGAGCCAACAAGAGTTCTCTGATAATAGGGACAAACACGGACCTTGTCAGAAGGCTGTTCACTCCTCATGTATTGACGTTTAACACCCCAACCAAAGGCATACACTCTATGCTGAGACAAGTATGTCAGCACCTAGTTGAAGAACAGAGAGCCCCAGCTGAAGGAGTGGGAAAGATTCGGCGATTAGACAGAACATACTACAGCCTGGAGAGGTGGCGTGTCTACAAGCTTCAGTCAAACTCAATTGGGAACAACTGGGCCCCTTAGTTGTCCTTGAAGCTGACTATCAGAGAGATGGAGTGGAGGAAATATCAGAAGTGATACCAACTAGGGCTCTGCGATGGAGCTGTGGGAAGATCCCTGTCAGCATCAGCAATGTTATGGCCTCGCCGTTGAAACTGCGGGCATGAATGCTGTTAGGACAAGTGAATCAAGCCACCCCAGTCTCACCATTTGATTTGGAGAAGGGAGAGAAGGACAGAATCTCCATAGAACAGGTTTACCCACAAAACACCCCAGTGTCACCTGAGTGGAAAGAAAAGGTCAAAGCCCAGCTTCTGAGATGGCAGGATATGTTTTCGAACCATGAGTTTGATGTGGGGTGTGCAAAAAGTGCTTGGCATGGATTCGCTTTCTGGAAGACAAGCATTTCAGGGAAATAGTCAGATGCATCCCATGGGGTGATCTGGAAGATCTCCATGAACAATTTGCAGAGCTGCAGAGATCAGGCATCATCAGGGAGTCTAGGAGCCCTTATGCCTCCCCCATAGTAGTGGTGTGAAAGAAGAATGGGTCCCTGAGGATTGTATCAATTATCGGATGCTCAACAGGAGGACTATTCCTGATTGGTACACCACTCCAAGGATAGAAGATGCCCTGCAGAGCCTATCGGGAGCAAATTGGTTCAGCGTGCTGGATCTGAAGAGTGGGTATTATCAAATCCCCATGCACCCTGACGATAGGGAGAATACAGCCTTTATAACTAGAGTTGAGCGAACACCTGGACGTTTGGGTTCGGAGGGTCCGCACGAACTTTGGGAAAAAGTCCGGGTTCGGTGCCGAACGTTATCCCGGACCCCGAACCCCATTGAAGTCAATGGGGACCTGAACTTTTAGGCACAAAAACTGCTGTAACAAAGTCCTGGCAAGTGCTAGAGGGCTGCAAAAGGAAGTAAAATGGGGGTAAGAGTAGGGCAAGTGCCCTACAAAAAATGGGGATAGGGAAAATAAATTAAAATCAAATAAACTAGATGATTTTTGAACAATAATGTGTCACTTACAGCTGCAGCTAGAACCTCTCCCTTTAGAACTAGGAGATGATTTTTGAACAATAATCTGTCCCTCTAAGCAGAAACCTCTACCTAGTGCAGTCAGATCGCTCAAAGCAGCAGTATGAGAAATTTCAAATTACTCCCACAATCTGATCGTTGTGTACGATCCCACAATGTGATCATTGTGTACGATCATAACGATCGTTGTGTTAGGCAGGGTTTGATCTGCAAATCTGTCACTCAAAGCAGCAGTATGTGAAATCTCAAATTTCTGCAATCTGTCCCTCAGAGCAACAGTAGTAATCTCAGGATGCAGGATCAGATGTTAAAATGTCTGCAATCTGTCCCTCACAAAAACACCGGCAGCTTCCTCTCCCTACACTAACCCAAGAGCATGTGACATGCAGTACTGTGACTCCAGCCTCATATAGAGGCTGGGTCACATTATGCACTGGCCAATCACAGCCATGCTATTAGTAGGCATGGCTGTGATGGCTTCTATGGGCAAACCAGTGAAACGCTTGTTGATTGGCTGCCCTGCAGCTATTCAACATGCGTGATCAACTACCAGAACCCAGAACCAGAACCTGAACGTTTTTGAAACGTCCGTGTTCGGGTCCCGGACACCCCAAAGTTCGGTACGGACCCGAACGCTACAGTCCGGGTTCACTCAACACTATTTATAACCCCAGTAGGGTTTTTCAATTTCAACAGGATGCCTCAGGGTCTGTCTGGTGCTCCGGCAACATTTCAGAGGCTGATGGAAAAGACAGTAGAAGACCTGAACCTAATCAAAGTGTTGGTATACCTGGACGATGTCATCATCTTCGGCAAAACCCTCGAAGAATATGAAGAGCGCCTGGAGAAAGTCCTAAAGTGACTCCATGATGAGGTATTGAAGCTGTCCCTAGAAAAATGTCAGTTTTACTAGCCTTCGGTTAATTACCTTGGCCATGTTGTCTCTGCTGAAGGAGTGACTACTGTTCCCCAGAAGTTGGAAGCTGTCACATCCTGGCCAAGGCCTACCAATGTGATCGAGCATTCCTGGGGTTTTGGTCATACTACAGGAGATTTGTTGAGGGATTTGCTAGAATAGCCCTCTCCCTTAGTGAGTTACTGAAGAACGAGGATGAGGATGATGGCCCAGACCTAGCCGGTCAAACAACATGGAGGGCCCAGGAAGCCTCGGGAGTCAATCCAAGAACAGTGGACTGACCCGTGTGAGCAAGCCTTCCATCAGCTGAAATGGTGCTTAATGACTGCCCCCTTCTAGCTTATGCTGACACAACTAAACCGTATGAACTGCACGTTGATGCCAGTAGAGACAGGATAAGAACTACCCCACCCATAAGTTGGAATTCTTGGCTCTAAAGTGGGCAGTAGTGGGCAAGTTGAAAGCCTACTTGTATGGTGCAGACTTTGTAGTGAAGACCGATAACAACCCACTCACATATATTCTTACCACCGCCAAACTGGATGCCACCCGGCACAGGTGGTTGGCGGCCCTATAAGGATTCCGCTTCAGCTTAAAATACCGCCCAGGAATAGGGAACAGAAATGCTGATGCCCTGTCGAGCAAACCCAATGACTTGGGGTTTTCCTCTGAAGAGTGGACTCAACTGACTCCATAAGGAATACAAGCCTTGTGTCAGGGAGCAGAACATCAGGTCAGAGGGACAACTGGGGTCGAAGCCATCAGAGTCTCAGTGGCAGGTGTCTCCAAATACTACTGTGATCTGTCCCAAGTCAGGGACGAAGGCCTACCTAAACTTTCAGACAGGGACTTAACCCTTTCAATACCTGTCACCCCATCTGGGGTACCTATCACCCCATCAGAGTACCTGTCACCAAGCTCATCAGAGTACCTGTCATCTCTGAGTACCTGTCACCCCATAATGGGGTATCTATCACCCCATTAGAGTACCTATCATCTCTGAGTACCTGTCACCAAGCTCATCAGAGTGCATGTCATCATCTCTAAGTACCTGTTGCTGAGCTCATCAGAGTACCTGTCATCCCATCTGGTGTACCTATCACCCCATCAGAGTACCTGCCACCAGTCCGAGTACCTGTCACCAGTCCAAGTACCTGTCACCCCCATCTGGAGTATCTGTACCCCCATCTGCGGTACCTGTCACCCCCATCTGGAGTATCTGTCCCCCCCATCTGCGGTACCTGTCATCCCAATCAAAAGTACCTGTCCTGTGATCCCATCAGGAGTACCTGTCCTGTGATCCCATCAGGAGTGTCTGTCCTGTGATCCCATCAGGAGTACCTGTCCCATGAGCCCATCAGAGTACCTATCTGTTCAGCCAATTACTATCTACGTGCGGCCAAATAGTCCCCTGATGTACAGCCCATCACTACCTGTTGTGCAGCCCATCGGCTTCACCCTTCATGAAGCCACTATGTCCAGAAGAGGATACACCACAGAAGAGGCCTATCAGATACTAAGCCTGACCGATGAGAGCAGCGGGGAGCTCTCACCGCCCAGTTACAGTTCTGATTCCGATTCTGGTTCAGAATACAAGCCCGTTGAAGGCAGTACATCGGAATCAGAAGAGGAAGCAGTCCGCCCTAAAAGAAGACGGTCTGAAGACCAAGGAGCTACCAGCAGCAGCAGACACCCCACAGGCCAATCGGCAAATGCAAATGGCGTAAGTCCCCAGGAGGAGAGGCCCAGTACAAGCGCTGGAATTTCACACCAAAGAAGTAGGGCCCAAACCCAGCTCTCGAAGGTCTTGGCAGACCCATTGTGGCTGCCTGCTAGCACAGGGTCAGCCACAATCCCCCCTTTCACAGGACAGTCAGGTGTGCAAGTCAACACCGAAGGATTCTCAGAAATCGATGTTTTTAATGTATTTTTCACTGATGAGTTGGTGCAAAACATAATGGACCAAACAAATCTTTTTGTCCGTCAATTTATTCAAAACAACCCCAATTCAAACTATGCCTGCCCTTTCGAATGGAGACTCATAACAGTGGTGAACTTGAAATTGTTCCTAGGCCTTACGCTCAACATGGGGCTTACAAAAATAATAAAGTACATGCATATTGGTCTACCAACCCCATCCACCAAATGCCAATTTTTTTCATCGGTCATGTCCAGGTCCCGTTATGACATTATAATGCGCTTCCTGCATTTCAATGATAATTCTTAGTGCCCCCCCCAAAATCATCCTGACTTTGATAAACTATATAAAATACGCCCCCTAATTGTTTTTCTATAAGAGATTTGCCAAAGTTTATATCCCTGAGCAGAACATCTCCGTGGACGAATCCCTGGTGCATTTCAAAGGCCGGCTGGGAATGAAGCAGTATATACCAAGTAAGTGGGCCAGGTATGGCTTGAAGCTCAACAAGCTCTGTGAAAGCGTGACTGGATATGTGTATGCCTTTCGTGTGTACGAAGGCAAAGGTTCCCAACTCCAGCCCCAGGTGTGTCCACCGTACATGGGAATAAGTGGGAAAATTGTTTTGGAGTTGACATTCCCACTCCTCAAAAAGGGGTATCATATCTACATGGATAATTATTATACAAGTCTGCCATTACTCCGCCACCTATACCTGAAACAAACTTTGGCCTTCGGTACAGCAAGGAAAAACAGGAAGGGTTTCCCTCAGAGTCTTGTCAACACTAGGCTACAAATGGGGGAATCGGAAAGCCTGAGGAACAAGGAAGTGTTGGCTGTGAAGTGGAGGGATAGGAAAGATGTATACATGATGTCCACCATCCACGATGACACCGTGGTGCAGAAGATGCAGCCCCGTTCAAAAGCTTTTCTTAATTCATGGGGGGGGGGGGGGTGGATTTAAACGATTAACTGTTGAAGCCCTATCTCTCAACATGAAAGTTCCTCTTCTGGTACAAAAAAGTCGCAATTTACTTTTTTCATTTGGCCATTTTAAATTCCTTCATCGCCTATCAATAATCGACTGAAGTACCCAACACCTTCCTAAAATTCATTGAAGACATCATCACTGCCCTAATTTATCAACAAGGACCCCCCAGAAAGCATTTGCTCCGATTGTGTCACCAGACTGCATGAGCGTAATTTTCCTGACCATATTCCACCATCATCAACCGGGAGAAGACGCCAAAAAAATGTGTGCGGTGTGCAGCAAAAGAGGAGTTAGGAAAGACAGCAGTTTCAATTGTCCCCAATGTCCCTCCCAACCTGGCCTTTGCATTGGAGAATGCTTCAAACGCTTTTATACTCTTGTAAACTATTAGCCCATATTTCAAATAGACTGCCCATTCCCTATTTTCAATTTCTTTATTGGTTATTTCCCTGGTGCCTCAGCCAACCATACTAATGCCTTCCATGTGAACTGACCCTTGCCTGTTCATCGATTATGCCTCTGCCTTCTGTCTGCATTGTTTTTCTGCCATGTTTCTGCCTTTCATGTGAACTGACCCTGGACTGTATGGACTATGCCTCTGCCTACCGTCTATTTCTGCCTTTTACCTGAACTGACCTCGGCCTGTTGACCATGTTTTTGCCTGCACCTTGGACTAATCTTTTACCCTGCTACACAGGGGTCTCACATATGTTAGGGGCTCCAGAATGGTGTTCTGATTTGAGAAAATCAGTTATTGGTTTTCTCTTTGTTTTGTAATTCCCAGAACAGGGTCTGGTGTCCAGAGGCTTCAAAGCGAATTGTGGGTAGGAGAAGCCTCTACCCCTGTCCCCATTCTTTCCTCACCGAGGACCTAAGCTTGAGGGTCCTGCCTGCTGCTGGGACAAATACTTTGGCTGTACTGATAATATCTTGGCCTGCACTGACCCAGGCCTTTTTATGAGCCATGTGTCTGTTGCCTGGACCAATACTTTGGCTGCACTGACCACATCTCTGCCTGCTGCCTGTACCAGCTATGGACAGTATTCCTGCCTGCTGCATGGACAATCCTTTTGCTGCTGCTGACCACATCCCTGCCTGCTACCTGGACCAATTATTTGGCTGTGCTGACAATATCTCTACCTGTACTCAATATGGAAAGTATTCCTGCCTGCTGCCTGTTTTGCTGTCGCTGTCCACATTCCTGCCTGCTGCCAGGACCGATGCTCTGTTACCGCAGGTAATATTTTGTTTACCCTTTCCTCTGCAGAATGTATTTTGGTTTGAAATTGGTATGTACAGTACATGCTATGTGTTAGAAATATGAAGGGCTTTCAACAATATGATAAGTTGGCACTGGGCAGAAATTTGTGTGTAATTTATGTCACTAGAACACCTGGAGGTGTTACTTGGATGTTGGGCCTCTGTATGTCGCCAGGCTGTGTCTCACACATGTGGTATCGCCATACTCAGAAGGAGTAGCAGAATGTATTTTGGGATGTAATTTTTGCTTTGTACATGCATTGTGTTGGAAATATCTTAGAAACAACTTTGTGTAAAAAAAAAAAAAAGAATTTTCATTTTTTTCCACATTTTCCAAAAACTTCTGGAACAAAATGAACCGTTCAAAAGACTCATTATGCCTCATAGATTATACGTTAGGGTGATATTTTTCCAAAATGGGGTCATTTTGTGGGCGTGCCCACTGTCCTGGTGCTCCAGGACCTTCAATAGTGTGATAGGTAGTTGATCAATGAGATGTTTAATTTATGCTTCTAAAACACCTGAAGGTGCCACTTCAATGTTGGGCCTTTGTATGTTGCCAGGCTGTGTAAAAGTCTCACACATGTGGTATCACCATACTCAGGAGGAATAGCAGAATGTATTTTGGGGTGTCATTTTTGCTATGTACATGCTATGTGTTGGAAATATCTTGGACAGCTTTGTGTAAAAAATTGTTTTTTTTTGTTTTTTTTTCCACATTTCCAAAAACTTTTGGAAAAAATGAACCATTAAAAAGAATCATTATGCCTCATAGATTATATGCTGGGGTGGTTGCTTTACAGAATTGGGCCATTTTGTGGCCGTTTCCATTGTCTCGGTGTCTTAAAATTGTAATAGGTTGTCAGGAAATGATATGTGCAATTTGTGCTCCTAGAACGCCTGACTGTGCTACTTGGATGTTGGGCCTCTGTATGTGGCCAGGATGTGTAAAAGTCTCACACATGTGATATTGTCATACTCAGGAGGAGTAGCAGAATGTGTTTTGGGGTGTCATTGAAAGTATGCATATGCTGTGTGTGAGAAATAACCCGTTAATATGACAATTTTGTGTAAAAAAAAATATGCTGTATATATAATATATACTTTTTTTGTTGTTTCAGTTATAATCTGCCCATCTCCTAACATTACTGAGGACACTTTCTTTTTCCCTGTGAAAACCCAATACCTGTATGGTGACCGCCTGAACTTCAGGTGTAGTGAAGGATATCAGCTCACTGGAGGATCCAATAGTTTCTGCAATCAGGAAGGGAGATGGAGTCCAGATCTATCTTCATGCAGAGGTAAGTTTTATCATTTCCACAAAATGATCTACAGGTATATGGATGCGTCTTAAGAATTTCACTAGACATGTGCATGGCCAAAAAATTTCTTTGTTTTCATTCTGTTGTTTTTTTTTTTTTTTTTTTGGAAATTCGGGAATTCTAAAAATTCGTAAATTCAAAAATTCGGCATTCGAAATTCACGAATTCGGCAATTGGGAATTCAAAAATGCTGAAATTCGAAAAGTCGGAAATTCGGAAGTAAAAAAATCAGAAAGTTGGAAAAGTCAGAAATTCGGAAGTAAAAAAAATCAGAAAGTTGGAAAAGTCGGAAATTCGAAAATAAGAAAGAAAATTTTAAATAACTATTAAATTATAGGTATTGGAATTTCCTTTCAAATTTGGCTGTTAGTGAACTTAAATATGAAATTTATCACTAACAGCCAAATTTTCAAGGAAATTCCAATACCTATCATTTCATAGATAGTAAAAGAGTTAAGTTATTGTTAGTTATTTCAGATTTTCAAATTATTGGGTTTCAAATTTTTTTGAATTCGAAATAACGAAATTCAGAAAAATTCGGAAATTAAATATTCGGAAATTTGGATTAATGAATTTTGAAAAATTTGTTAAAAACTAATTTGGAACGAAACGAATTACACGTGCCTAAATTTCACACAGTATATCCTATCCTAGAGTTATATAAAAGCTAGGCTACAGTATCTCACAAAAGTAAGTACATCCCTCACATTTGTGTAAATATTATATTCTATCTTTTCATGTGACAACACTGAAGAGCTGACACTTTGCTACAATGTAAAGTAGTGAGTGTACAGCTTGTATAACAGTGTAAATTTGCTGTCCCCTCAAAATAACTCAACACACAGCCATTAATGTCTAAACCACTGGCAACAAAAGTGAGTACACCCCTAAGTGAAAATGTCCAAATTAGGCCCGAAGTGTCAATATTTTGGGTGGTCACCATTATTTTCCAGCACTGCCTTAACCCTCTTGGGCATGGAGTTCACCAGAGCTTCACAGGTTGCCACTGAAGTCCTCTTCCCCTCCTCCATGATGACATCACGGAGCTGGTGGATGGTAGAGACCTTGCGCTCCTCCACCTTCCGTTTGAGGAGGCCCCACAGACGCTCAATAGGGTTTAGGTCTGGAGATGCTTGGCCAGTCCAACACTTTTACCCTCAGCTTCTTTAGCAAGGCAGTGGTCGTCTTGGAGGTGTGTTTGGGGTCGTTATCATGTTGGAATATTGGCCTACGGGGATCATGCTTTGCCTCAGTATGTCACAGTACATGTTGCCATTCATGGTTCCCTCAATGAATTGTAGCTCCCCAGTGCCGGCAGCACTCATGCAGCCCCAGACCATGACACTCCCACCGCCATGCTTGATTGTAGGCAAGAAACTCACTCCTCATTTGTTTGCTACCACAGGACATGGCTCCAGTAATCATAGGCGTGCACAAGGGGGTGTGTCAGGTGTGCCTGGGCGCACCCTAATCACCCTATGCGGCGCAGATTCCCCCTGCTGATATTTTACCAAAGCCCCCCAAACGGGGCTCCTAAAAGAAAATTGTACAAAATGATAAAAATAAAAAACAACTGACACAATCCACTTTTTCAACAAGCTTTTATGATGTGCTTCGATGAGGCTTCGGTGGTGCTTTGAAGAGGCTTTGGTGGTGCTTCGATGAGGCTCTTTTGAAGCTTTGTTGAAGCTTTGCAGATGCCCTGTGCATTTGTTTATATCTCACACCTGCAATTTCTCCAAAACAAAGCAAAGCTAAAGCTGAATTTAAGCCTCTTAAAAGCCACAGGTGCTTAAGGAGAGCTTCAAACAAGCTTTGTCATAGATTTCTATGGGGGCTTTAAAGACACTTTGAAGCACCATTAAAGCTACATGGGGTATAATTTTTGAAGCGAAGCAAAGCCAACGCAAGGTGTAAACAGGACTGTAAGTTAATCATTTTATTTAGTGACGGGGCTTTGACTGGCGTTCAGAGAGCTTTAACAAAGTGTGTCTGAAGCCCTGTTTTGAAGCAAAGTGTAAACTCGCCCTTAGGGATAGTTTATACTTAGCTTCAAACCAAGGCATCAGACACGTGTTGTTAAAACTTCTGTCATAAAATGGTTAGCTTACAGTCCTGTTTACACCTTGCTTTTGATTGGTGCTTCGATAAGGCTTCGGTGGGGCTTAGATGAGGCTTTGGTGGAGCTTCGATGAGCCTACGGTGGAGCTTCACTGAGGCTTTGGTGGAGCTTCGATGAGGCTTTGGTGGGGCTTTGATGAGGCTTTGGTGGAGCTTCGATGAGGCTTTGGTGGAGCTTCAATGAGTCTTTGGTAGGGCTTTGATGAGGCTTTGGTGGAGCTTTGATGAGCCTTTGGCGGGGCTTCGATGAGGCTTTGGTGAGGCTTTGTGGATCTTTGATGAGGCTTTGGTGGAGCGTTGGTGAGGCTTCGGTGGGGCTTCGATGAGGTTTTGGTGGGGCTTTGGTAGGGCTTCAATGAGGCTTTGGTGGAGCTTCGGTGAGCCTTTGGCGGGGCTTTGATGAGGCTTCGGCTGGGCTTCAGTGGGGCTTCAAACAATCTTTGCCATAGATTTCTATGGAGGCTTTGGAGGCACTTTGAAGCACCACTAAAGCTACACGGGGTATAGTTTTTGAAGCAAAGCCGAAGCAAAGCAAAGCAAAAGCCAGGTGTAAACAGGACTGTAAGCTATCCATTTTATTTTGTGACAGGAGCTTTAACAAAGCGTGTCCGAAGCCTTATTTTGAAGCTAAGTGTCAACTAGTCGTTAATGTGCTTTGAGCCCGAAGTAAGTGCAAATGAGCCCTTAGGGCTCATTTACACTTGCTTCGGCTTCAACACGCATTAAAGCGCCTACTGCTTCAACAAGCTTTTATGATATTTTTGAGGCTTGGGTGGTGCTTCGATGAGGCTTGGGCGGTGCTTCGATGAGGCTTCAGTGGTACTTCGATGAGGTTTCGGTGGTGCTTCGATGAGGCTTCGTTGGTGCTTCAATGAGGCTTCGGTGGTGCTTCAATGAGGTTTCGGTGGTGCTTCGATGAGGCTTCGGTGGTGCTTCGATGAGGCTTCGTGGTGCTTCGATGAGGTTTCGGTGGTGCTTCAATGAGGCTTCGATGAGGCTTCGGTGGTGCTTCGATGAGGTTTCGGTGGTGTTTCAATGAGGCTTCGGTGGTGCTTCGATGAGGCTTCGGTGGTACTTCAATGAGGTTTCGGTGGTGCTTCAATGAGGCTTCGGTGGTGCTTCGATGAGGCTTCGGTGGTGCTTCGATGAGGTTTTGGTGGTGCTTCAATGAGGCTTCGGTGGTGCTTCGATGAGGCTTCGGTGGTACTTCGATGAGGTTTCGGTGGTGCTTCAATGAGGCTTCGGTGGTGCTTCGATGAGGCTCTTTTGAAGCTTTGTTGAAGCTTGGCCTGCAATTTCTCCAAAACAAAGCGAAGCTAAAGCTGAATTAAAGCCTCTCAAAAGCCGCAGGTGCTTCAAGCAAACTTCACACAAGCTTTGTCATAGACTTCTATGGAAGCTTTGAAGACACTTTGAAGCATAGCTAAAGCAACATGGGGTATAATTTTTGAAGCGAAGCAAACACAAGGTGTAAACAGGACTGCAAGCTCACCATTTTATTTAGTGACAGGAGCTTTAACTGGCATTCAGAGAGCTGTCTGAAGCCTTGTTTTGAAGCAAGTGTGAACTAGCCCTAAGAATCATTCATTCAGTTGAGTTTCTAAAAAATGTTTTTATTGTATTTTTTTTTTTTTTTGACAGCCATCTGCAAGTTCCCCCCTGAACTTATAAATGGAGAACTGGAAGAAACGTTTCCTCGACACCATTATTTTAATGTTGGCACATCATTGAGATACAAGTGCCGACCAGGCTACATCTTCAGTGACAATGGAAACGATGAAAGTACTTGTGGTCCCGACCTTAAATGGTCAGAGCTTAAAGTAGCTTGTGAACGTAAGTTTGTGACCCTTGGAGGCCTGAAACATCTACAACAAATACTAGATTTATTTGTATGCGCTCAATATCTTTTATACTAATACGTCAATTTGTATAAATGGAACCCCTGACACAGACCCCTTGGTTTAACCGCTTCGGCCCCCGGAAAGATTCACCCCCTTTCATGGCCATTTTTCGCGATCCGGCACTGCGTCGCTTTAACTGACAATTGTGCGGTCATGCGACGTTGTACCCAAAAAAAAAAGAAAAATTGACGCCCCTTTCCCCCCCACAAATAGAGCTTTCTTTTGCTGGTATTTGATCCCCTCTGTGGTTTTTATTTTTTGCGCTATAAACAAAAAAAAAAAAAATTGCGACAATTTTGAAAAAATCCAATATTTTTTACTTTCTATAAAAAAAAATGTACAAAATCGAATTTCTTCATCTATTTCGGCCGGTCTGTATTCTGATACATATTTTTGGTAAAAAAAAAAATCCCAATAAGTGCATATTGATTGGTTTGCGCAAAAGTTATAGCGTCTACAAATTATGGGGTATATATTGGAATTTTTATTTACGTTTGCTAGTAATGGCGGCGATCAGCGACTTAAAGCGGGACTGCAGCATTGCAAAGGACAAATCAGACACTAAGGGGTTGATTTACTAAAGGCGAATCCACTTTGCTCCACAAGTGCACTTTGAAGCGCAGTCGCTGTAGAGCTGAGACCTGAAATGAGGGGAAGCTCTGCTGATTTTATCATCCAATCGTGTACAAGCAAAATGCTGTTTTTTAATTTCCTTGCATGTCCCCCTCGGATCTACAGCGACCGCACTTCCAAGTGCACTTGTGGAGCAAAGTTGATTTGCCTTTAGTAAATAAAGGGGGTGGGGAAAGGGGTGGGTTCTTCTCCATAGGCGACGCTTTAAACATTTTTAACGGTTGCCAGGTTAGAGGTGCAGAGGAAGAATTTCGCTAGAATTATTGCTCACACTCTGGCGATCGCGGCGATACCTCACACGTGTGGTTTGAACATCGTTTTCATGTGCGGGCGCAGCTTACGTATGCGTTTTCTTTGCTGCGCGAGCTCGCAGGGACGGTGGTGCTTTAAACTTTTTTTTATTTATTTATTTATTTTTAACCACTTCAGCCCTGGAAGGATTTCACACTTTAGAACCAGAGCACTTTTTGCGATTCGGCACTGCATCGCTTTAACTGACAATTGCGCGGTCATGCGGCGTTGTACCTAAACGAAATTTGCGTCCTTTTTTTCCCACAAATAGAGCTTTCTTATGGTGGTATTTGATCCCCTCTGCGTCGTTTCTGATCGCCGCTATAAACAAAAGAAGAGCGACAATTTTGCAAAAAATCCCAAATTTCTTACTTTTTGCTAAAATACAAATCCAAAAAAAAAAAATAAAAAAACTTTTTTTTTTCATCGGTTTTGGCCGATTTACATTCTTCCTCATATTTGTGATTAAAAAAAATCGCAATCGGCGTTTATTGATTGGTTTGCGCAAAAGTTGCCGCATTTACGGATGATGAGAATTCATTTCTGGGGTTTTTATTTTTTTTTAATTTTTTACTAGTAATGGCGGCGATCTGCAATTTTTAGCGGTACTGCGATATTACAGCGGACATGTCGGACTATTTTGACACTTTTTTGGGACCATTGGCATTTATACAGCGATCAGTGCTATAAAAATGCACTGATTACTGTGTAAATTCCATTGGCAGTGAAGCGGTTAACCTGCAGGGGGCGCTCTAAGGGTTAACTGTGTTCCCTGGGCGTTCTAACTGTGTGTGGGCTGCCCTGACTGGGGAAAGGGGATGATCACAGCTTCCATGTAGAGGAAGGCTGTGATCATCTCCCTTCCCCCTCTATGAGAACGGAGGTCCGTGTTTACATACACGGACCTCCGTTCTCTCGCTGCGGGGGGGCCATCGCGGGTAGCCGGCGGAGATAGAGTCCGCCCTACCCGCTCCCTGGCCCCCCCCGAACACAGTGAGCGCGCGAGCGTGCCTCCGGCGGCGCGTGCGCTCACTGTGTTCGGGGGGGCCAGGGAGCGGGTAGGGCGGACTCGATCTCCGCTGGCTACCCGAGATGATGGCGGTTTGCGATAACGAGCCACCTTGTCGCCATCACGCTGCGGCGGGCGGTCAGCAAGTGCTTAAACACTGTTCCTTTAAAAAAAAAAATCTGATCACTTTTATTGCTATCACAAGGAATATAAACATCCCTTGTGATAGTAATATATGGTGACCGGTACTCTAAAAGACCCCCCATCCCTCCTTTACACTTCGCAGTATTCAGATCGCGAAAAAACGGCGCCCTTGGCCGCCGAGTAAACCGGAAGTGACGTTGTGACATCGCTTCAGGAAATGTACAAAGGAGTCCCGATCTGAGCGATTCCGGCTTCCACAGGGAATCCACACAGCGGCCAGAAGTGTCGGATCGGAGCTCCGGTCTCCTGGTGGGATGGGAGACCGGAGAAGAGCGGCAGACGGGGTTGCCCCTCCCACTCCCTGGGATAACGACCGAGCGGCTCTTGAGCCGGATCGGCCGTTATCACCGGATAGCCGGCCGCCTGGTATGAGGGTATAGCTTGTAGCTGCAGACTTTACCCCGATACTTCCACTTAAAGCTGCCGCCGTTTATAAACAGCGATTCGCGTTTAGTGGTTAATTAATAGTGAATACAAAGAAATGGGAAAAGGTCACTTTCCCATAGATACAAGAGGACTTTAAAACCACTTCCAGGCTGCCGCCATCATTATACAGCGGTCGATTGAAGTGGAATACCATTGCTATGGTAGCAGATGGCTGCCATAACCCCGGTATTGTTTTTTTCAGCCGGCGATTCTGCGCCTGTGGTCTCTGTGGCGGATTCATCGCAAGATCACTTTTATTGGCGGCAGAAGAGGTGCCCTCCCCTCCGCTGTTTTCCCGTCCTCTCCGCTGCTTACTGGACCCGCCGGTAGCAGCGGAGACAATCACGTCCCCCCCCCTTGCACTGGAAGCCGAGTGAGCGGAAGAGGCCGCTCCATAGCAGTCACTGGCGGAAG
Source organism: Glandirana rugosa (assembly GCA_018402905.1). Lineage (NCBI taxonomy): Eukaryota > Metazoa > Chordata > Amphibia > Anura > Ranidae > Glandirana > Glandirana rugosa. The sequence goes on from BLSH010283300.1 coordinate 17,049, forward strand.
CGACGTCACAAGTCACTTCCGCCCATAGCTCTTAAAGTGTAATTTTTTTTTTTTTGTGTCATTATTTTATTTTAATTTTTTTTATTGTATTTTAGTGTAAATATTATATATATATATATATATAGTGTAAAGATTTGAGATCTTTTTGACCCCCAGATCTCATATTTAGGAGGTCCTGACATGTTTTTTTCTGTTACAAGGAATGTTTACATTTCTTGTAATAGGAATAAAAGTGAACAAACATTTTTTTTTTTAAAAAGGACGGTGTAAAAATAAAAAGTAAAATAGATTTTTAAAAAATTTAAAGCGCCCCATCCCGCCGAGCTCGCGCGCAGAAGCGAACGCATACGCAAGTCCCACCCGCATATGAAAACGGTGTTCAAACCACACATGTGAGGGATCGCCGCGATCGTTAAAGTGAGAGCAATCATTTTGGACCTCCTCTGTAACTCAGAACCGGTAACCTGTAGGAATTTTTAAATGTCGCCGATGGAGATTTTTAAGTGCCAATGTTTTTGAAGCATGACATGTTGGGTATCAATGTACTCGGCGTAACATCATCTTTCACAATATGGAAAAAATTTAGGCTAACTTTACTGTTGTCTTATTTTTTAACTCAAAAAGTGGATTTAAAAAAAAAAATCCTGCTTGTAAGGCCGCTGCGCAAATACGGTGTGACATAAAGTATTGCAACGACCGCCATTTTGTTCTCTAGGGTGTTAGAAAAAAAAAATGTTTGGGGGTTCTAAGTAATTTTATAGCAAAAAAAAAACTGAATTTAAATTGTAAATACCAACTCTCAAAAAGAGGCTCGGTCTGGAAGTGGTTAAAGGATGTGACGTTGTCCCTGAGGTAAGCACTGGGAAACAAAATAGTTTAATATATAATTGTATTAATACCATTTTCATAAATAACATCATAAAAGGTTGACAGAGGATTCCGTGACCAACATATGGCAAGCTGCCAATAATGATACTTAGATCCGATAAAAACTTGGAGGGTTCTGGTGCATGGATCGGTTCGACGCGTTTCGCAAAGCCACAACTCTGCTTCTTCAGGGCAACTCTACATGCGTCTAAATGTATCAATTAGATTACAAAAAGACATCATTCTAGTCACAGTTACATAAATATCAGCTTACTATTAACAATTCTCAAAGACAAATATAAAAACCTTAGTGCTCACCAATTACAGAACATCAACTGTACGTAGCCTCCAGCTTTGCAGGGAAAACAAACCATCACCCGACTACACGGTCAGCAGTGTCAGAGCTACCTTCCTAGTTTGGTGGACATTGGGTCACATCCAAAGCGGAATAGGGTAGGCATCAAAAGATGAAAATGTAAAATATCAAAATGCGAGTGTCATTCTGACTTATGCGGGGGCATCCTCTCTTGTGGCCCTGGTTCGAGAACCCCTGGTAGTGGAGACAGGGAGCTCTGGAGCCCAGGGGGGCACGAGGGCTGGACTTGGTCACAGATGACAGGTGATGGTCCACAGAAGCTCGTGCAGACAGTAGTGGTTCAGGCCGGGTCGGTAACAAACTGGCGGTGCGGTACAGGTGGTTCAGGCTGGCAGATAGTCGGGTACAGGCAGGGTCGGCAACGTGCGGGCAACAGAAGTACAAGGGGTCAGGCAGAGGCGAAGTCATAGGCAGGGAGAAGGTTCGGGGCAGGCAGCAGGCAAAGCAGGTCAAACAGGAAGCCGGGGTCACAGGTACAGGAAGTCTCTTAGAACAAGCACTGGGATCACGGGAACCAGGACGCTGTGGAACGGACTGCAGAGGGCTTAAATGGCCATTTTGGCGCCAACGCCGGCGCTCCCGCGCACAGGCGTGCGCACACGCTACGTGCCTGCCAATGGCCCCGGATGGTTCCTTACAGCGGGAAATCCATCACCATAGATTCCAATAGTCCATGATCTCTTACATAGAGACATATCCCTATACGTGATAGGCAAATAGAGCAAAGGGGGACCCTTATCCTCTAACGTAAAACCAGGAACCATCCGAATCAATATATTTCACTCGCACACAGCCCGAGCACAATTTACAACCACATAACCAAATGCAAAGGAGCCATATCAACATTCAAACCCTCACAGCCATAATGCTCAAACCTACAACCATCCAAGTGCCACCCCAATTCCACCAACACATCACACATTTTGGGTGCTTACAGAGTACCAATCTACATTGCACAGACTCTGTATATTCCCGAATGAAGCCGTACAGCCAGGTGTTGGTCCCCATCTTCGTTCCTCGTGAGGCTGCTGCTGCTTACCCTGTACACCGTCATCTCCCCTCCCTTAGCTTGCAAGGCTTACTCATATTTATACTCAGACACATTAACACTTGTCAGGCACACACTTAACCCCGAGATGTTAACCCCTTCCTAGCCAGTGTCATTAGTACAGTGACAGTGTATAGTATTATCCCTGATAACTTTATTAGTGTCACTGGTGATGTCAGTGTCTGATTTGCCAGGTGAACTACTGTGTTTCCCTGAAAATAAGACCTACCCCGAAAATAAGACCTACTGTTATTTTCCAGGAGGGCTGCACTATAAGCCCTACCCCGAAAATAAGCCCTAGTTTAAAATGCTTGTAAAATCCTATAATCCACTCTATTACAGTATTAGATAATGTACAATGTGAGTGTTTCTTTAATATAATTGTTCCAAATACCTTCGGTACAGCGCTGCTTGGTGCTCAGCTGACCTTCCGCTGCTCTCCTCCTCTTCTCCCAGCTGCCAGCGGGGGATCTCGGCCCCCCTCTGCAGTGCTCGGATCGGGGAAGAGAGATCCGGCGGGTCACGGAAGAGCTATAACAAAGGTATTTGGCACAATTATGTTAAAGAAACACACACATTGTACATTATCCACTTACCAACCGGAAGGTTTTCCAGCTTTAGGACCAGAGCACTTTTTGCGATTCGGTGCTGCGTCGCTTTAACTGACAATTGCGCGGTCGTGCGACATTGCACCCAAACAAAATTTACGTCCTTTTTTTCCCACAAATAGAGCTTTCTTTTGGTGGTATTTGATCGCCTCTGCGTCATTTCTGATCGCCGCTATAAACAAAAGAAGAGCGACAATTTTGCAAAAAAACCCAAATTTCTTACTTTTTGCTAAAATTCAAATCCAAAAAAAAATATAAAAAAACATTTTTTTTCACCGTATTTGTGATAGAAAAATTTGCAATCTGTGTTTATTGATTGGTTTGCGCAAAAGTGGCCGCGTTTACGGATGGTGAGAATTCATTTCTGGGGTTTTTATTTATTTATTTATTTTTTTACTAGTAATGGCGGCGATCTGCGATTTTTAGCGGTACTGCGATATTGCAGCGGACATGTCGGACATTTTTGACACTTTTTTGGGACCAATGACATTTATTCAGCGATCAGAAATTTATATGTCCACTGATTACTGTATAAATGTCATTGGCAGTGAAGGGGTTAACCCGGGGGGGGGGAGAGCTAGGGGGTAACTGTGTTCCCTGGGTGTGTTCTTACGGCGGGGGGGGGGGGGTTGGGCTAACATGGGCATGAGAGATCTAACTGGCCCCAGTGACAGGGATCAGTAGATCACCCATGGCCCTAATAACAGAGCGGGGAACCGCCGTGTTTACATCGGCGGTTCCCCGTTCTTTCCCTGTGGCCGCTCATCGCGGCTCGCCGGCGGACATCGGGTCCGCCCGAGCCGCAGGCACACTCCTCAGGAATGCGGCAGGTGCGCCCCCTAGTGGCTGATTGCAGATCGCCGTCTTTTTACGGCGATTCGCGCTCAGCATCCCGACTGCCGCCGTGAAAACACGGCGCGCGGTCGGGAACTGGTTAAATACTACTGTAATAGAGTGGATTATTGGATTTTATAAGCATTTTAACTCGGTTTACACTGGGGATTCCTGACAGGCAGGGAGGGCGAGGGGGAGAGAAGACAGCACATTACATGGTAAGACCTACCCCGAAAATAAGCCCTACTGTGTCTTTTGTTGCCAAAATTAATATAAGACCGGGGCTTATTTTCCAGGAAACACGGTATCACTGTCCCACTATAAGTCGCTAATCACCTCCATTACTACTATGAAAAAAAAATGTAAATAAAAATTTCAGTATTTATACGATAGACTGTAGGCGCTATAACTTTCACACAAACCAATCAATATACACTTATTTGGATTTTTTCCCAAAGACATGTAGCAGAATATTTTTTTTTATTTTATTAGACATGTTTTATAGCAGAAAGTAAAAAATATTGGGTATTTTTTAAAAATTTTTGGTCTTTTTTTGGTTTATATCAATGGCAGCTCGTGGGTTTCTTTTTTTGCGGGGCGGCAATCAGACAACCCCCCGGCAGCCAGCGGCACTTAACGGCACCCCCTTTCCCGCTGTCTGCCCGGCACTTACCCCATCTTAGTGGCGGGTCAGGCAACGGGTGAAGGGCGGCAAGTTGTGTCCCAGGCAGTGGCTGTTTCCTCTCATAGAGACGCCGTGGGTCTCTTCTCTCCCCCTTCCTAGGCATCCAATAGGATCTCCTGTACTTTCAGCCAATCAGGTGAGGGCTCTCAGACCCGTTTCCCGATTGGCCCAGAGGAGGATCGTGTTGCAATCGTGAATATTCATTCGCTGTTGCAACACGCCTGGGTGTGCTCTGGACGCAATGCTCTGTGCCCCAAGCCCACCCTATTTTGAAGCCTATTAGGGCCTCTGGCTCTAATCAGTGCTTCAAAAAAACACCCCCGCCATAGGAATACATGCACCCGGTGTACTGAAAGGGGCCAGGCGCATGGATAGGGAGGGTGGCGGCATGAATGGGGGGAATGGCACCCCTGCACCCTCAATGGACAGCCCACCCCTGGTTTATATATATATATAAAAAAATAAATAAAAAAAAAAAAACAGTAGTGATCAAATACCACAAAAAAAGCTCTATTTTTGTGAACAAAATGAAAGCAATTTCATTTGGGTTCAGCGTTGCATGACCGCACAATTACCAGTTAGCTCTAAAGTGAGACCTGGAGGAGAAAATGGACGAAGAGGATACATGACTAAGGGAGGAACAGGGTCAGGAAACGGTCAGCTAGGTCAGTGTGGTGGGAAGGGGTGTAGTCCTTACCTGGAGGCAGAGGCCGGATGGGCAAGGTGAAGATGTGAGGGACTTTGCAGATAGGTCGCATTTGCTCATTCCAAGGAGTTCAGGAGAAGAAGGTAACTTCCTTCCCGCCCCGCCCTTGTGCTGGGGGTTACCGAAGTGTTTGGGTTGTGGGGATGTTTTGTGTCTTCGTTTTTTCCCACTTTGTCACAGCAGGGGGTCTTTGGGGGGGGCAGTGAGTAATTACATTGTTACAAAATTGTGGAGCCCATCTAGGGTATGGCGCTTCCACTTGGTTAGTGGTGGTTCTCCCAGGAGATAACTCCCCTGGGGGGGGGGAATGGAAGCCTGTGTGATGGCATAACGTCTTCGAGGCAGTTGGGGTGCGGCTGAGGATATGGATGATTCCAGTTGAAACTGTGCCTTAAGGACACCCAAAGACCCCTTGTTGTTGGGCATTGTTAGAATTACATTTGCACTTATTGGTATGTTTTAATGTGATGTTATTTATTCTTTGGTTAAACAATTGGCAGCTATGGCCATATTAGCCACTTCAGCTCCCGAAGGTTTTACCCACTTCATGACCACGCAATTTTTTTGCAATACAGCGCTGCGTCGATTTAACTGACAATTGAGCGGTTGTGCGACATTGTACACAAATAGAATTGAAATTTTTTACTTTCTGCTATAAAACATTCCCAGAAAAAAAAAATTTGAAAAAAATCAAACTTCATCTTCATCATACTTCATCAATTTAGGCCAATATGTATTCCGCTACATGTTATTGGAAAAAAAAATTCCCAATAAGTGTATTTTTCTCTCAATAGCTTTTTATTGAATTTCCAAATGTTAACAAGACATTATGTCACACAAAACGAAATACAATGGTTCGGTACATACAGGTTGAATAGTTACAGTATTTAGTGATGATCTGATTGAGTTATAGCCCAAGAGGATGTCGCTATTTGTTGTATTTTTCTGTCAATATACACAGTTTTTGTCAAACGTTTTACAGTAGGCTTGTGCAATTCGTTTAGTTCCGAATTTCATTTTTACAGAATTTTGCAAAATTCGGCAATTCGGACGAATTTAGAATTTTCCAGAATTTTTGTTTTTACGAATTGAAAATTTGTAAATTCGCGGTAATTCGGCCATTGCTGTAATTGGGAAATTCGAAAATTCACAATCATTTGGCAATTGCAGTAGACGTGATAATTCAGAAATTCGTGGTGATTTGGCAATTGCGGTAATTCAGAAATTCAGGAACAGCCGAAAATCTGAAATTTGGAAATAAGAAAGAACATTTGAAATAATAACAAATAACTATTAAATTATAGGTATTGGAATTTCCTTGAAAATTTGGCTGTTAGTGAACTTAACCACCTGCCATCCGCGCCATAGCCGAATGACGGCTACAGCGCGGCTCTAAAATGCCGGGAGGACGTCAATAGACGTCCTCCCATTTGGCTTGTGATGGGCGCGCTCCCGCGGGCGCGAGCAGCGCGCGCACGTGCCGCCGCACACTGCGGGAGCGTGCCCGCGGGTCGGGCAGACCCGATGTCCGCCGGAGACCCGCGATCTCCTTTCAGAGAGGAGGAGCGGGGAACCGCCAAAGTAAACACGGCGGTTCCCCGTTCTGTGAGGGGGGGCATGCCAGATCTACTGATCCCTGTCACTGGGATCAATTAGATCTGTCATGCCCCTGTCAACCCTGCCCCCCCACAGTTAGAACACGCCCAAGGAACATTGTTAACCCCTTCACTGCCCCCTGCAGGTTAACCCCTTCACTGCCAATGACATTTACACAGTAATCAGTGGACATTTAAATTTCTGATCGCTGTATAAATGTCATTGGTCCCAAAAAAGTGTCAAAAATGTCCGACATGTCCGTCCTGATATCGCAGTACCGATAAAAATCGCAGATCGCCGCCATTACCAGTAAAAAAAATAAAAACGCCATAAATCAATGTCCATAGTTTGTAGGCGCTATAACTTTTGCGCAACCTAATCAATAAACGCCGATTGCAATTTTTTTTACCAAAAATATGTAGAAGAATATAAATCGGCCTAAACTGATGAATAAATTTGTTTTTTTATTTTTTATTTTTGGATATTTATTATAGCAAAAAGTAAAAAATATTGGTTTTTTTTCAAAATTGTCGCTCTTTTTTTGTTTATAGCGGCGATCAGAAATGACACAGAGGTGATCAAATACCACCAACAGAAAGCTCTATTTGTGGGAAAAAAAAGGATGCAAATTTTGTTTGGGTACAACGCCGCACGACCGCGCAATTGTCATTCAAAGAGCGACAGCTAGGTCCTGTGCTAGGTTGTAGAATATCGATATCCCTTTCGCATTGCATTTAAGTGTTGTGTAAAACTGCCAAGCCTTGGCTGGTATTCTTAGTTTTGGGATAGGATGTGATTTTAGGAAATGTAATACCCGAATACATCAGAGCAGCATGCTGGGCGGCAGATTGTATTTAGCCATAAGCTACCCTACAGTTTTGGGCTTAGGTCCTTCCATAAGGTCAGGTATGTGTAGTATACCGTGAGTTGTTGGTGTTTTTACTGAAAGCATAGGTATTTTTGCCTCTATCAAGCTGGTCGGTACTTGGTAACCTATCACTTGTGTGCCTGTGTGGTGTTGGTTTAACCACTTCCCGACCGCGCGCCGTGTTTTCTCGGCGGCAGTTGGGATGCTGAGCGTGAATCGCCATAAAAAGGCGGCGATATGTGAACAGCCACTAGGGGACGCGCGCCCGCCGCACTCCTGAGGAGTGTGCCCGCGGCTCGGGCAGACCCGATGTCCGCCGGCGAGCCGCGATGAGCGGCCACAGGGAAAGAACGGGGAACCGCCGATGTAAACATGGCAGTTCCCTGCTCTATTGGTAGGGGCATGGGAGATGTACTGATTCCTGTCACTGGGATCAGTTAGATCTCTCAAGCCCATGTTAGCCCAACCTCCCCCACAGTAAGAACACCCAGGGAACACACTTAGCCCCTAGCCCCCTAGCCGCCAAGGGGCAAGAAAGGGACACCGGCGAGTAGCGCCGAGCGGCCGCCTGTAGCCCAGACGGGCTCGGCGCCCGTGTGAGGAGTCCTCACGCCGCCCGCGCGCAGGGGATCACCGACAAGTGTATAGCGGCGGAAAAATACCGCTAAGTGCGAGTCGTAGGGTTGACGGCGGCTCTTTTGTGCCGCGCGCCAGCCCTTCACCAATTTGGTTGTGGTGTGTCCGTGTGTTCACTATCCAATGGTTCATGGCTGGTCGAACTATCTCCGTTTTTATGGATACGAAAGTCATTTTTGTGGTTGTTGAGTGCCATATGATGTGTATGGACTGGAATACCTTCCT
>BLSH010283300.1:27614-44397 GCA_018402905.1 Glandirana rugosa
ATCAAAACATTATGTCATCATTTACAAAGAAAACACTTAAGAAGTAACTGTATTAATAAGTTGGGGAATTTCTGATGGTGAGACTTCTTGTCTCCAAGTTACTTCACAAAAGTTAGTCCGTAACTTTTGTCGACAAATATAGTCCCTCGTCGTTATTTCGGGTTATTCGTGGTTAATCCGTCGAAATTTTACTGACACTATGAGTCGAGGAGGATCTGTAAATGACCACACCAATGTTTGTACCTTGAATTTGCGAATGATGCTTCCTATGGTGTCTCTTGGTATGTTTAACATCTTTGCAATCTTCTTATAGCCATTGCCCTTCCTGTGAAGAGTAATCACCTGTTCTCTTGTCTTCCTGGACCATTCTCTTGACCTCACCATGTTTGTAACCACACCAGTAAATGTCTAGGAGGAGCTGAGTATCACAGTCATTTTAAAGCTGCCTAATTGGTGCTTATTGGGCTTTATTGCTGCTCCCTGATATAAACAGCTGTTTTCAATGCCTGATTGAAAACACTTCATTGAACCTCTGTTCTTCAGAGTGGTAGTCTTTAAGGGGTTGAATAATTATGTCAATGAAGAATTCACAAAAGAAACATTTACTACTGTATTACAAAACTAATTGATGTCATTTTAGTTGCATGTGGTTCTTTAAGAAGTCCTTGTAGGATTTCATTCAGAATACAATTACAAATGTACACTAAATTCCCTAAAACCATTTACAGCATTGGGGGTTGAATAATTTTGAACACACCTGTATGTTGAAGGGAGTGGATAGAAAGCCTGAGGTGTATACCTGAGCTGATGGACAGGAGTACAGGGCTAGGATTGCTGTTAGTATAGATCCCTGGAAGCCAAACTTGGGCAACCCTTTTTCCATATAGGTCCAGTGAACCCTATCGAAGGCCTTCTCTGCGTCTATGGAGAGCAGCAGAGAAGGCCCTCGGGTTTTTCCAGCATGATAAATAGCATTTATAATTTTTCTTGTAGCATCTGAGGTTTGTCTCCCCTTCACAAAGCCCATCTGGTCATGCTGGATTAAAGAAGGAATGATATTAGTTAGCCTGTTAGCAAATAATTTGGCATACACTTTCATGTCGGAATTTAAGCGGGAAATTGGCCTGAAGATGGCTGGAGTGATGGGGTCTTTTCCTGGCTTGGGTAGGGTTAGGATGTGTGCTCTCAGTATCTCTTGAGGAAATGTTGCAGAGTCTGTCGCCTTTGTGAATACAGATCGCATATGTGGAGAAAGAATGTTTTTAAATATTTTGAAATATTTGTTAGAGAACCAATCAGGGCCAGGTGATTTACCATATGGAAGAGCAACTATATTTTTTTCTATTTCCTGGGTTGTGAATGGAGTGTTTAGTTCTTCTGGTTGGGGTTTAGAGAGAGATGGAATGTTTACTCCCCGTAAAAATTGTTGTATGTTCTCACTATTTGGTTGTGGTGTTGATAGGTCTTTGTTCAGGTTGTAGAGTGCGCTGTAGTATTCTGCAAATTGTTTCGAAATATCTTGCGGGTTTGTGATTTTATGATGTGAGTTGGGATGTATTAAGTGTGCGATTCTGGATTTGGTGCTTACTGCTTTGAGCCTGTTTTGTATTTCCTGCTCTATTCGCATTTGCCTAATAGTTACGCTGTAGGCGTCTAAGATGCCTATCGTATTGTTGGTTAAGGTGATCTCTCAAGCACTCTCTGAGTTTAGAAAGTGTATTTGATAGCACCGTTGTAGGTGACTTTTTGTTTTGTGTTTCTACAGTGTGTATTTCGGTTAATAATGTGTTAAGTTTAGACATGTAGCGTTTCTTCTCTACGGCCCATAGCTTTAAAAATATATGCCCCTCATGTATGCCTTATGGGCATTCCAAAAGATGAATGAGTCACTTACCGATGACTCGTTGTTTAGAAAAAAGTTTTGGAGATGCTGAGAGATTGTTTTATGGGTGTGGGGTTTTTGTATTAAGCTGATATTGCGGCTCCAGATGGGTGAGGAAGAGGAGACACCCTGTTCCCTAATAGACATAATATAGCTGCGTGGTCCAACCACGTTATGTCATTAATCTGGGCTTCATGTACTTGCTGTAGGAGCCACTTATCTGTTATGAACATGTCAATACGTGAATATGAGCAGTGTCTATGTGAAATAAAGGTGTAGTCCTTTTCATTGAGGTGAAGGCATCACCAAGCATCGAATAGTTCTTGTGAATGGAGAAGAGAATGAAGAGATGCTGTTCTGTTGGGTTTACTTGCTGTTGTATCCATTCTTGGATCCGATTATGAACCTGAGTTGGTGCGAGTTTGGGGCGTATAAAGTCACCAGTGTACAGGGTTGTTAGTTTATGTCCCCGTCACAATGAGGTATCTGCCGCCTTCATCAAAACACGTCTCCTTGGGTTGGAATGAAAGGGCACTTTTGAAGGCCATCATCACCCCTCCTTTCTTACTATTAGGGCTTCAGCCCGGGAATATATGGAGGTAGTCTTTGTGAGAGCAAAGTGGGGCTTTGTGTAATTGAAAGTGGGTCTCTTGGACGCACAGAATGTCCGTCCTTCGTTTGCAGGCTTCTTTCCATAATGAAAATCTTTTAGCAGGGTGATTTAGGCCCCTGGCATTAAGTGAGAGACACGTAATAGGCATTTATGTGAGTAGCAGGAAATTGTGTGATTAAGTGGTGAAGGTACTCACTGCATCTGCAGGGACTGTTCTTGTTGTACTCATTGTTGCATGTGTGCTTTGCTTGAGGCTTCTTTCCTTTGATGGACATATGTGGTTTAGTCTGGGTTGAGCTGTGTATATTGAACCAGTAACAAAAATAACATAAAAAAGTTGTTAAAGGTAGGAACCTAAGAAACGGATCTTACAATGGATCCTCGTACAGATGTAGCTGCTGTTGGTACTCGGGAGAGATAGGAGGAATAGAAAAGAATATTATTATCCACTCCTGTACCGAAGACATTGTTGTTAACTTTAACAGTCGTTTATGAGCTTCCACTGTTGTTTTTCTTATTGGAGCGCTTATATGATACTACTTGCCAGTCGGTTGGGGTTGGTTGAGGTCTTGGGGGAGTAGGGGTCTAGCTATCTCGATCTGGGAGTATGCCCCATTGCCGTAGTGCTGTGAGCCCTTCATCCAGCGTCGTAATCGATTGTTGTGGTCCCATTGTGGGTAATGGGAAGCGTTGCGGGATATTTCCATTTGTGGAGGACCTTGTGGTTTCGCAGAGCCTTTGTGATTGTCACCAGATTGCGGCGGCGTTGTAATGTGTGTCTGGAGAGATCTGGGAGTAACTGGATGGTTGCATATTGTGGAGGTATTGCATCTGGTTTGCGTGATGCTTGAAGGATTTGTTAGTGAATAGTGAACCCTTAGCAACACATCTCTTGGTGTTTCCTCACTACTTTACATTGTAGCAAAGTGTAATTTCTTCAGTGTTGTCACATGAAAAGATATAATAAAATATTTACAAAAATGTGAGGGGTGTACTCACTTTTGTGAGATACTGTACATCTATGTATATTGTGCTGGTAGATGCTCACACGGTACAAGGGGAAGAAATTGCATGGTTAAAGGATAAGGTTGCAGATTTGGAGGATAGGTCCAGACAGAACAACCTCAAACTAAGAGGCATTCCAGAATCTGTACCACCTAACCAACTCCTACAATATGCCTAGGCACTATTTTCCACCTTGATTCCATTGCTGACTGTCCAGGACCTCATAGTGGACAGAATACACAGAGTCCTTAAACCCTCATTCATCCCTGAGGAAACACCAAGAGATGTGTTGCTAAGTGTCCACTATTATCACATGAAGGAACAAATCCTTGAAGTATCACACAAACCAGATGCAATACCATTGTAGCAAACTGTCATTTCTTCAGTGTTGTCACATGAAAAGATAGTGTCCTAATGCTTGGACCTCTCTGTGATGCTTTTTTATTCCATTGACCATATCTGTTTGCAGCGAGGATCTTAGGGATAGATACGTTTCTTTTAACATCGTGTCAGATATTGGTCTGTCTGCAGTAGGAAAGTCAGCAATGGGATCACTAACTTGTGAGTCCTGACTGTTATCAGTGTCTTGCAGCCCACTTACCTCTATGCTACTGGGGAGTTCCTCTGCTGTTTGGATTTAGCCGGGCTCCTAGTGGATGGGCTGGATGTCCCAGAGGATGCCTCGCTGTGTAGCCCAGCTGTAGATGATGCGTTGGAGGGCCATCCGTGGTTTTTGTGCGCTGCGGCCTAGCCGACTTGTCCCTGTTCCCGGGATCCGCTGCCATTTTGTTGTAGCCCGCGTGGGGCTGTTGTGAAGAAGTTTGACATTTTGGTCGGCTGTACCAGGTTCTTTCTACGCTTCGTCATTGCCGGGCAGCTCAGCAGGACGATGGGGGTGTTTGCGGCCGTATGAATTGTTGGTGGGCTCAGATGGTGGCGGATTGTCTGCGGCGGATGAGCGGAGCTCCTGGTCACATACAGGTATATGACTTTGTGCAGCCGGGTCGCCCTGCTGTAGTATATATACGCATAGTGGTCTGGAAGCGGTTAAAGGGGTTGCCAACCCTCACGGTTTTTCACCTTAATGCAGCAGAACTCAGGAGCGTGCCCGCAAGGGTCCCCCCATGGAACGCGGATTTCCGTGGGGGTACTCGAGAAGAGGAGGAGCCAGGAGCTCCCCAGAAAAGGAGGATTGGGGCCGCTCTGTACAAAACCCTTGCACAGAGGTAAGTATGATATGTTTGTTATTAAATAAAAAACGGAAAAAAAAAACAAATCATTACAATCACTTTAAAGCCTGTGCATTAACACTCCACACAAATGTAAAGGGGCCCTAAAAGATAAATCTGTGAATTGGCCGTCTATATTTTTTTACTTAAATATCTATGCATTACACATTTCTCTAGTTTACTCGCAAATAAAAAATAAAATAATATATATTTTAATAACATAATTATTAATAAAATATGGCAAATAAAACGTGTATAAACATCTGTGGTGTCACTGCCCCAGAATAGGTCCATTAACCACTTCCCGAACCTTTACTGCTGCACTGTGGCAGCCCTGCGTGAGCGTGCCCGCAGGTCGGGCAGACTCGATGTCCGCCGGCGATTCGCGATCGCCTACTACAGAGGCAGAATGGGGAACCGCCAATGTAAACTCGGTGGTTCCCCGTCCTGTCAGGGGACATGGCAGTGATCTACTGATCCCTGTAATCAGGAACAGTGAGATCTGTCATGTCCCTGCCAGCCCAGCCCCCACACAGTTAGAACACGCTGAGGGAACACATTTGATTGCCCCCCCCTGGTGTTAACCATTCCCTGCCAGTGAAATTTTACAGTAATCAGTGGCTATTTATAGCTCTGATCGCTGCATAAATGTCAGTGGTCCCAAAAAAGTGTCAAAAGTGTCCGATCTGTCCACCGCAATGTAGCAGTCCCGCTAAAAATCGAAGTTTGCCGCTATTACTGGTAAAAAAAAAAAATAATAATAAAAATAATAATAAAAAGGACATAAACCCATTCTCATAGTTTGTAGACACAATAACTTTTGCGCAAACCAATCAATATACGCCTATCGTGATTTTATTTACCAAAAATATGTAGAATATATATCAGCCTAAACTGATTAATACATTCGTTTTTTGCTTTTTTTTTTGGATATGCATTATAGCAAAAAGTAAAAAAGAAATTTTTTTTTTTTTCAAAATTGTTGCTCTTTTTTTGTTTATAGCGCAAAGAAAATAAAACCCACAGAGGTGTTCAAATACCACCGAATGAAAGCTCTATTTTTGGGGAAAAAAGGACGTCAATTTTGTTTGGGTGCAACGTCACACGACCGCGCAATGGTCAGTTAACAAGCTGCAGATAGCCCGCCGTGGATTGGCAGCGGCAACATGGCTCGGTATCGCAAACCGCCGTCGCCTGGCGGCAGCTGCGAGGTTGCGGATCGCTCGTGTGCTCACTGTGTATTGGGGAGACAGGGAGCAGGTAGGGTGGACTCTATGTCTGCCGCCCCTCCCCCCCCCCCCCCCCGATCGCACCCCCGCAATGACAGAACGGGGATCCGTATATGTAAACACACGGACCTCTGTTCTGATAGGGGAAAGGAGAGCGATCTGTTCCCTGTATATGGGAGCAGCGATCACTCCCCTCCCCCAGTCAGCCCAGCCCCCACACAGTAACACAAAGCAGGAAACACAGTTAACCCTTTGATTATCCCCTAGTGTTAACACCTTCCCTGCCAGTGACATTTATACAGTAATCATTGCATTTTCATAGCATTGATTGTTGTATTAATGTCATTGGTCCCAAAAAAAGTCAAAAGTGTCCAACATGTCCGCCGCAATGTCGCAATCCCATTAAAAATAGCAGATCACCGCCATTACTAGTAAAAAAAAAATAAAATAAAAACCCCAGAAATTAATTCTCATAGTTCGTAAACGCGGCAACTTTTGCGCAAAACAATCAATATATGGCGATTGTGATTTTTTTTTTTTTACCAAAAATATGAGAAAGAATATAAATCGGCCAAAACCATGAATAAATTTGTTTTTTTATATTTTTTTTTTTTGGATTTGTATTTTAGCAAAAAGTAAGAAATATTGTTTTTTTTTCAAAATTTTCGCTATTTTTTTGTTTATATCGGCGATCAGAAATGACGCAGAGGGGATCAAATACCACCAAAAGAAAGCTCTATTTGTGGGGAAAAAAAGGATGCAAATTTTGTTTGGGTACAACGCTGCACGACCGCGCAGTTAAAGCGACGCAGTGCCGAATCGCAAAAAGCACTTTGGTCAGGAAGGGGGCAAATCTTTCCAGGGTTGAAGTGGTTAAAGCCACTTTCACACTGAGACATTTTTCAGGCGCTTTAGTGCTAAAAATAGTGCCTGTAAAGTGCCTGAAAAACTCCCCCCAACCACCCCAGTGTGAAAGCCCCGAGTGCATTAACACTGGGGTGGTACGCTTGTAGGAAGTTAGGAAAAGTCCTGCAAGCAGCATTTCTGTGGCGGTGCGCTGAACGGTGTATACACCGCTCCTCCACCGCCCCTGCCATTGAAATTAATGGGCAGCGCTTCCGAAGCAGCTGCACAGCGCCTCGGAAGCGTGGCGTGCTGGCACTTTTAACCCCTTGTGGAGGGGTTAAAAGTACCCCGTTGCCACCCGAATAGCGGTACAAAAGCACCGCTATAACAGCGGTAAAGCGCCGCTAAAGCTAGCGGCGCTTTATTGCTACCGCCCCCCCAGTGTGAAATTGCCCTAAGTATTCAGAACAGACAAAAAACATCAAACAAAATGTAAAAATGTTATTCCACTTTGCTATTTTATATGGTGGTCGATGAAAAATAAATATAATGGCTTCCTTTCACTGTTGCAGGCCTGTCGTGTGACAACCCAGGAGACATTGCTCATGGAGAAATGTATTTTACCAACTTTTTGTTTGAATCGAGAGTTTATTATTTATGTAAGCCAGGGTAAGTATATTATTGTGTATTTAGGTATTATAGGTCTAGATAATTCGTCAAATGTTTAAAAAAAGACACGAATGACAGAGACATGGAAATGGAAACTTATTTATGAAATACAAAAGCACCCTGTTGAATGGTTCTAATTTTTACAGAGAAAGATTAACACGACGCTACCTTGGCAAGACAGCAGCTCACAACACACCTCACTATAGGTACACTATATTACCAAAAGTATTGGGACGCCTGCCTTTACACGTACATGAACTTTAATGGCATCCCCCCAGTCTTAGTCCGTAGGGTTCAATATGGAGTTGGCCCACCCTTTGCAGCTATAACAGCTTCACCTCTTCTGGGAAGGCTGTCCACAAGGTTTAGGAGTGTCTATGGGAATGTTTGACCATTCTTCCAGAAGCGCATTTGTGAGGTCAGGCGCTGATGTTGGAGGAGAAGGCCTGGCTCCTAGTCTCCGCCTTAATTCAACCCAAAGGTGTTCTATGGAGTTGAGGTCAGGACTCAGCAGAGCACTGGTCCAAATCATTTGGTGGAGGGGGGATTATTGTGTGGGGTTGTTTTTCAGAGGTTGGGCTTGGCTTCTTAGTTGCAGTGAAGGGAACTCTTAAGTCTCGTACACACAGTTCGATTGTCATACAACCGCGCTTCTGGTTTTTGTCAAAAGCGCATGTCCATGATTTTGTAAAGAGCACTGATGATACAAAATTTGTCGTTCGACAAAGGCGAACGTAGTGATGTAGTACGATTGTATAAAGAGGAAGTTCATTTTGGTGCATCACCCTTTGGGCTCCTTTCCGCTAATTTCGTGTTAGCAGAAGTTCTGTGAACGTTGATTCGCAATTTTCAGATCTTTACTGATCGGTCGTTCGTCAACCAGCCATGTTGCAAAGTAGGAAGAGAAATCTTGCTGTTGGGCTAGGAGTCATTGCTTTGACCCAAGTCCTTTGCAAGAAGAGGAGTTATTGGACCAAAAATTGGTTGCTCAATCATGAGCAATTATATTATATGTCTTTGTTGAGGGAGCACCAGGAGAATAATCGTGATGATTTTAGGTATTACCTCTGGATGACGGATCCCTGCTTTAACCACCTCTTGGCATTGGTGTCTCCCTATATCCAAAAGCAGGACACATGCATGCTCCTTTCCATCACCCCTGAGCAAAGGCTCATAGCCACCCTGCATTACTTGGCGATAGGGAGAAGCCTCCAGGATCTGAAATTCACTACTGGGATCTCCCCCCAGACTCAGGGAGTCATTATTCCAGAGACCTGATGAGCCATCATTCAAGTGCTGCAGAAGGACTTTATTAAGGTAGGTTTGATATTAATACCACATTTTATGTGTTTGTGCTTGCTAATGTTGTTTTTCCCATTTTGTTAAGGACATAACTGTCAAGATTAGAATATGCTGTGAATGTCCTCTTTGGCCTTGTGCATGCTGTAAGGTTTTACAGATTCTTTTTTGGTCTACAGGCCCATTTTCCTACAGTAAACTCCTCAGCATGTTATCCTGTGTCCATACACACCTTACTAAGTTACCAATGTTTTTGGCCAGCTACATTTTGGGGCTTACCCAAACAAAACCCAAAAATCGTTTTCAAGGTTATTTGTGTGTTAAAAATCATGCAGAATGCATGAGGCCTTGTTATTATGCAAAAGCTAATTTTGCACACCCCCTTGAAATGACAGCAAACCTAAATACTGTATCTGCTGACTTTTAAGAACCCATACACACTCTCCATCTTTTGTCATCAGATTTCCTTAATAATTACCCAAACCATGTAGTGCAAGGTCCTGCCTGATTACATACAAATTTTCACTCATATGTTTGATCTCATATTCTATTGTTTGGTTCAATCCTAATGTAAAAATATGCTTCAAATTGATTAGTTTGTATCCAGCTTTAGATTATGGGGGTGGCCAAACTACCAAGCATTATTCCTGTAGCAAGCGCTCATGGAAGTGGAGAGGGTTACGTTTCCAAAGAATCTACCCATTACCTCCTCCCCCCTGAAAATTGCCAAATGGGGCACCAGAGGGGGGTGAGAGAATAGATAAGTCGACCTTAGACTTTTGTCTTTAAATATTCTTTTAAGTGTATCCTTGTTTCCCAAGCATTTTTGGGTCAAATATAATTGCAATGTTATGTTCTGAAGTAGTAATTTTGTTTTTTTGCTTTTCTCCACAGTTTCCTTCAAACCCAGAGCAATGGCAGGAAGTTGCAGCCCAGTTTCTTCATGGGAAGCATGTGAAGATTGTCCCACCAGCCAACTCTGGGTCTTATTATTTTAATTACAAAGGCTTTTGCAGCATAGTGATGCTAGCTGTTGTGTCTGCTAATTATAAGTTCCTTTATTTGGACTTTGGGAAGAACGGGCACAACTCTGATGGAGGAGTAATTATGCAGATAGAGTTCTATAGGCAGCTGCTGAATGGCACCTTAAACTTGCCATATGCTGACCAAAATGTTGAGGGCCTCAATTTTGTATTTGTGGCAGATGAGGCCTTTGCTCTAGAGGACCATCTTATGAAGCCGTTTCCTATGCAGAACCTCACCCCAAGCAGAGAATCTTCAATTACAGACTCTCTTGTGCTAGAAGGGTGGTGGAGAATGCCTTTGGCATATTGTCCAACCGTTTCCGCCTGGTTTTGACCGCAATAAACCTGGCTTTATATAAGATAAATCACATTGTCTTGTGCTGCTACATCCTCCACATTTTTTTACAGAAGAATGCTAGCAGCTACATCACCTCCCTGCCAAGTGACATGAACCCTGCAGTGCTAGGCCCTAGTGGAGTGGATGAAGGACGTCCTTCTGTGCTTGCGATGACAGACATTGAAAATGCCCATGCTGGCTTGCCCTCCCAAAATGCCTGGGATTTACGCCAGAAATACCTGGAATATTTTGTGGGGAGAGCAGCAATTTCTTCCTCATCCTGGCTAAATCCTGGCTAAACTGTTTTATTTTGATTATAAAGTACTAATTCAGTTAAACTACTGTTTTTTGTTCTTCTTCTATGTATGAGATATATTCCATAATGTTTTTTTTTTTGGACACTTGCTCCAATAGGTAAATGGTACCTAAATTTCTACATGAGGTGACAATATCCTCTTCAGCTAAGTATTATGGTGTGCTGGGGGTCTGCTACACACACGCACATACAATGTTTTTGTTCTTCATGCATTCCATGCATGAAGAACAAAAACATTATGCCTTTACAACTCCTTCAAAATTTTCCAGATCAAATTTGCAGGAGTTGCCAACATGTAAGAGCACATTTTAACTGTAAATACATCAACATATTACATTCACAGGTATCGAGAAAGGAAATAAGATGCCACACACTGTTTATTACACATCTTTTTACTCCAAGCACATTTACGGGTGCTTTGTAAGGTCCTTAAACAAACATCTTTGTGTATAACATGTATGTATTTCCACATTATTCCTATTTGTTGGGTTAACCAGGTATGTGTAAAACCTTTACATACACATAAAAAAAGTCAGTCACTTCCAATGTTGGCGTAAAAGTGAAGGCAAACGGAGACATTAGTATCCCAAGACTGTGTGGATGCTGTCTTCCATCATCTGTTCCCTGTCCCCTCAGATCTTGGGGGATGTCCACACTCAATTTTCTCTAAAAATGTACACTACAACATTCATTAATCCTCCCAAAGTCACATCTGTTTCTAGCATACAGTTTGCTAAATTAGTTGACCATCCTTGTACTTGTTCTGGTGGTAAACTTGTTTGGCCACTAGTTGACTCCACCATGCTGGACTCTGGAGGATTTCCTGGCAAATATGCATAAAAAAGGGAAGATAAAGCAATTTTCCAGGGGGTAAAGACTTGATAAGTACCAATATTGTTAAACTCACACAGCTGCCCCCCCCCGTCTCATATGGGATGTATGAGGTCCATCATAGCAGGCAGGACTTTGTGTGACTGCGAGCACCGGGGGCTCTACTCTCCCCTTGACTTCACTGGCAAGGCTGCATTAATGGACAGCAAGCAGCAAGTTAGAGTTAACCCTTAATTTCGACCTGAAGACCCTGCCCTTTTGTCCACCTAGCAACACCCCTGTCGGTGGCTAAATGAGTATGAGGTTTAATTTTGCACTTACCTTTTTTTAGGGAAAGTGGCCTTGTTTCCTCCACTGTTGGTGGCCAAGGGATGGGAGCCTCCCTTCGTCCCTTGAGGTGGCTTGCCTGGAGTATCCTTTTTTTTCACTTTCCCTGTTGAATGTGTTGAAGTACAAAATATAAAGGAATGTCTAAAAACATTAACAACTTATGTTCTTCGTATATGCTTTAGATTTACCTTCAACTTTTGAATCCCAAGTCATACACACAAAGAGTTTCTAAGCTTAGATATCATTCTCTTTAGCTACTTTTACAAAGAACATATACAGACACAAAATTTACACATATACATATTGCTTAGATACAACTATTGCTTACTTTTTTAAAGGATATGATGGATGTGATCTAGCTGGTCTTGTTTCCAGGGTCTCAGATCAGACCATCAATTTCTGATTTGATCCTTTGATCACCCCACACCATATTCTGTATTCAGAAATGCGATGACCTTCTCAAAAATGAAGTCTTTTTGGCTGTGTGGCTTCTCATAATTCTTCAGCTTGCAGTCATAATTGTGCCTCTCCATGATGCCCACCATCTCCCCCATCTCAGCTTTGGTCATTGGTGTGGCTTTTCCCCTCCTATGAGCTCCACCACCGCGAGTCTGGCTGCAGCTCCCCGAATCCACCATATCCTGCATGAATGTTCTGCGTGTCGCATGCACGATAGGAGAGCCGTTCATGCCCCAGCATCATGACGCACCTAAGAGCGGAGTTCGGCGCATGCGCAGTGTATAAAGCCAGATTGCACGTTCAATGAAAGGGCCGTAGATACGATCTGGGAGTGGAGGACAATCAATCGGCAACGCGCTAAATTGGGTAGTAAACGAAGGTACAACTTGAAATTGGAGCATAGGTGGTTAGTGGGCTCTACTGCTTTGATTGAGGGTTATATGGATGATTAATGGGCTCTACTACTTTGATTGGAGGTTATATGAAGGATTCATGGGCTATACCGCTTAGATTGGGGGTTATATGGAGGATTAATGGGCTCTACTGCTTAGATTGGTGGTTATATGGAGGATTAATGGGCTCTACTGCTTAGATTGGTGGTTATATGGAGGATTAATGGGTTCTACTGCTTAGATTGGGGGGTTATATGGAGGTTTAATGGGCTATACTGCTTAGATTGGGGGTTATATGGAAGATTAATGGCAGGGCAGGCCCAAGACATTGTGCTGCCTGGGTCCAAAAAATTAAATGCTACCACACCCATCCCTCCCCCCCCAAAAAAAAAAAAATCACGCCCGCCAAAAGGCCCCCACATCCATTATGATAATCAAAACAAAAAAAAAAATTATCTGGAAGTCCGATTTACATGCAACAGCACCTTGTCTACATGCAAACTTATATAACATACCACTATATTAAATTCCAAGGGGCAGGCTAGGGCAGTATAGGGATGGGCTAGGGCAGTATCTAGACAGGCTAGGGTAGTATAAGGGCAGGCTAGGGTAGTATATGGACAGGCTAAGACAGTATAGGGGCATACTGGAGTAGTATATAGACGGGCTAGGTCAGGGCCATCTTAATGCATGGGCACCTCTGGGCACTGCCCAGGGGCCCCAGATGCATGGGGGGGCCCCATGATAATCTTGCATAACATCATACTTGCCAACCATCCCGGATTTGCTGGGACAGTCATGCTTTTTACTAAGCTGTCCCAGGATGGCGGTGCCCAGGGCAGCGTTCCAGATCCTGTTCCTCCTGATCCCAGTATTGAGCCCTTCTGCTTCTCCCCCTGTACTGTGCCTTTTGTGTTAATTAGTATTTGATTCATGGCATGTTTTCTTATTGTTTAAAATACATTTTATTAAAAATACTAATAAATATATATTTATTTCTATCAACGATTTATACTTTAATTCTTGAAAGTAGGTGCGTAAATTGGGGTAGGCTGGCAAGAGCCCCCAGATTATTACATTGCCCAGGGGCCCATGATGCTATTAAGACAGCCCTGGGCTAGGGTAGTATAGGGGCAGGCTAGGGTAGTATATGGACAGGCTAGGGCAGAATAGGGGCAGGCTGGGATAGTATATAGACAGGCTAGGGCAGTATAGGGGCGGTCTAGGGTAGTATAGAAGAGAAGGATAGGCGGCTGTGGTTCAATTTCCTGCCCCTCTCAAAGTGCTGCCTGGGTCAGGCTAGTGTAGTATATGGACAGGCTAGGGTAGTATATGGACAGGCTAGGGCAGAATAGGGGCAGGCTGGGATAGTATATAGACAGGCTAGGGCAGTATAGGGGTGGTCTAGGGTAGTATAGAAGAGAAGGATAGGCGGCTGTGGTTCAATTTGCTGCCCCTCTCAAAGTGCTGCCTGGGTCCAATGGACCCACTGGGACCCATGGTAGGGCCGGCCCTGATTAATGGGCTATACTGCTTTGATTGGGGCCTATATTGGGTCCAGCTTATGGGTAAGCCAGATGAACTCGCATTATGCTTTGTCTTGTGTTGTGTCTTGCAGTCATCATGACTGATAAATTCACATCCACCGAGTTTCTGCCCCATTTCATCGACCATTACCGACAGCTGCCATGTCTCTGGAGGATCAGGAGCAAATATTACTCCAATAAAAAAACTAAGGCAGGCAGCAATGGAGAAACTGACAGAGCTGTGTAAAACGGTTTACCCTGATGCTGACTATAAATATGTGCCTCAGAAAATTGCGAACCTCCAGAGCACATTTAAGAGGGAACTGAATAGGATCCACAATTCAAAGCAGTCAGGGGCTGCAGCAGATGACGTCTATGTCCCCAGGCTGTGGTACTTTGATAGCCTGCGGTTTCTCACCGAGCAGACTGACCCCAAACCATCTCTTTCCACCCTGCCTTCCACGTCTGCTGAGGCCACAGCTCCTGAACCTGAAGATGATGTGGAGGCGCTCATCTTGACACAGGTATAGCATTGTTGAATATATTATCAGAAAAAAACACAATGATGATAACTAAACATTATTGCCAAAATATTTCAGTCTTAACAAAGATGTTTCCATATCAAACACGCAGTTGTGAGCAAAAATTATTTTTAAGGATATTTCTAAATGCTGTTGCCAGATAGTCTTTTCTATTCCTACAGATTCAATTAGCAACAGTGAGGAAATGTAAATTTGGTTTGATTGATGACCAACACAAACAAATATATTCTAATAATGTCACATTTTCATACACAGGAAGGTGTCAGACTGGAGGAGCCAGCTGGAAGTTCTCAGCCGGTGGAGTCCCAGATACCCCCCACTACCTCCTGCTATAAAAAGAGGGCACAAGACAAGAAACTTGGAGGAGGCGGCTTCATCTTTTCTCAACCAGGTTTCATCGGTGCTACAGAGAGAGGGAGCCTGATGAGGCTGAATCATTTGCCTCTCTGACAGCCCCTAAGCTACGCCTCATGACCCCATACCAAAGAGGCAGGTGTGAGGTACATATTATCCAGCTGCTAAACAAGGGGGAGAGAGGGCATATTACGCATAATACCCATCTTTTGGAATGCGTGCCTCCACCTCCACCGCCTCCACAGCCACCCTACCCACCACAGCAGCATGCCGGTCAGTGCCAGTATCAGCCACATGACCCCCACCAAACCCCATGGTCTGGTGATTATCACCACTACCCCCCACTTATAATTTCTATTAATTTGTGTATTTTTCTTTTCTTTTTGTCATTTTCGGCATATAATGCACTTTTTGGTTCAGTTCTATTCTTTTGGCTGGCAGATAGCATGTCTAATTTAATTTATATTCTGTTTTATTCTTCACAATAAAGAGTAATGTGAAGAATACTTGCCTATGTTTTTTTATTCAAATGACAGGTTTGGAGTAGGCAGTTACATTAAAAAGAAAAACAGTAACAATTACCAGGGAACACCAATATACCGTATATACTCGAGTATAAGCCGACCCAAATATAAGCCACCTAATTTTACCACAAAAAACTGGGAAAAGTTATTGACTTGAGTATAAGCCTGGGGTGGGAAATGCAGCAACCAGAACACAGGGACAGGGAGACATTACACAGGTATTGTGGCCATTACACAGGTATTGTAGCCATTACACAGGTATTGTAGCCATTACACAGGTATTGTAGCCAGAACACAGGTATTGTAGCCATTACACAGGTATTGTGGCCATTACACAGGTATTGTAGCCATTACACAGGTATTGTAGCCATTACACAGGTATTGTAGCCAGAACACAGGTATTGTAGCCATTACACATGTATTGTGGCCATTACACAGGTATTGTAGCCATTACACAGGTATTGTAGCCAGAACACAGGGATTGTAGCCAGAACACAGGTATTGTAGCCAGAACACAGGTATTGTAGCCATTACCACCTGCCCACCACCTGCCCTGGATGGTATTGGCAGGTGTCACTGATTGGCACTGGATGGCACTGGCAGAAGAGATGAGTAAGGTAGATTCGCAATGTACAGAGCGCACTTCTTCTAAGAGCCGCTCTGTGCATGAAACTGTGAGCTAATTACATTGGAATGCAGAGAATGCAGACAGAGAACTTTCAGATCTTCACTGAGATCAGGAGGTGGGCGGGACTGAAAAGCTAACACCCACTTGTCCCACCCACCTCCTAACATCAAGTTGAAAATCTGACAGCATTCTCTGCATTCCAATGTAATTAGCTCACAGTTTCATGCACAGAGCGGCTCTTTGCACAGAGCGCGCTGCTTCTATGTGAATCTACTGATCTTTTCAGACCACCCACAGAGGCTGCAGGACACTGACTCGAGTATAATCGAGTATGGGGGGGCTTTTTCCCGTACAAAAAATGTGCTGAAAAGCTCGGCTTATACTCGAGTATGTACGGTAGTTTTATTTTTGATAATGCAATTGTGGTAACCTCCAAAAATAATCATACAACAAGAATAATGGGAATATTATTTATATCACTACTAGAGCTGAGCGAACACCTGGGTGTTCGGGTTCGGTGGGTTCGGCCGAACTTCGCAAAAAAGTTCGGGCTCGGTACCGAACTTGACCCCGAACCCCATTGAAGTCAATGGGGACCCAAACTTTTCGGCACAAAAATGACTGTAAAAAAGTCCTGGAAAGTGCTAGAGGGCTTTAACGTAATAGTTTTTATTTTGATGGCATGTATGAGCTCATATTCGGCTCGAAAAGTCGTGTAAAAAACATGCCCTTTTTCGGGGGGGTATG
>BLSH010283337.1:17698-67313 GCA_018402905.1 Glandirana rugosa
CCCACAGTAAAATCGATACACGTACGATACACAATCTTAATAGAATATTTACCTGTTGAAACACATTTTTTTACGCAAAAGTAAAAAAAAGGTGTAAAAGGTTTTTGAAGACCTTTTTTTACTTGGCAAGTTTTCTGAGTAATACGGAGTATCTAATATGGAACCCCACAATCGAAAGGTTTTACCCCAGTAAAACACCCATTAAGGTAACAGGACCACGAGGTCCCGGAAGTTTTCACATTATCCACCAACTCTTTACTCCCCCGCACCGAACCGTCCGCCTCCTCTACCTGCGCATCTCCTTCTCGAGGCCCTGTTTCGAGTGGAGTGTTCGGGAGAAGTTTTTGGAAAATGTGGAAAAAAAATGAAAACGCATTTTTTTACACAAAGTTGTCCATTTATAAGATAATTCTAACACATAGCATGCACATAGCTAAAATGACACCCCGAAATCTGTTCTGCTACTCCTTCTGAGTATGGCAATACCACATGTGTGAGACTTTTACACAGCCTGGCCACATACAGAACCCCAACATTGAACTAGCACCTTCAGGCATTTTAGAAACATAAAATTACACATCTCATTTCTCAACCACCTATTACATTTTGGAAGGCCCTGGAACACCAGGAAATGGAATTACCCACAAATTGACCCCATTTTGGAAAGCTAACACCCCAATGTATAATCTATGAGGCATAATGAGTCTTTTGAACGGTTCATTTTTTTCCAGAAGTTTTTGGAAGATGTGGAAAAAAAATGAAAACGCTTTTTTTTACACAAAGTTGTCCTTTTATAAAATATTTCTAACACATAGCATGTACATAGCTAAATTGACACCCCAAAATCCATTCTGTTACTCCTCCTGAGTATGGGGATACCTCATGTGTGAGACTTTTACACAGGCTGGCCACATACAGAGGCCCAACATTGAAGCAGCACCGTCAGGCATTTTAGAAGCACAAATTACGTATCTCATTTCTGAACTACCTATTACACTTTTGAAGGCTCTGGAGCACCAGGACAATGGA
The DNA here is from genome assembly GCA_018402905.1 of Glandirana rugosa. Lineage (NCBI taxonomy): Eukaryota > Metazoa > Chordata > Amphibia > Anura > Ranidae > Glandirana > Glandirana rugosa. Next base: position 18,728 of record BLSH010283337.1, read on the forward strand.
ATTACCAACAAAATGACCCAATTTTGGAAAGTTAACACCCCAACTTATAATCATATAGAGGCCCAACATCCAAGTAGCACTTCCAGGCGTTCTAGGAGCATAAATTACACATACCATTTTCTGACTACCAATCACATTTATGAAGGCTCTTCATATTTGTAACACATAGCATGTACATACCAAATAACAAAAGATTACCTGTGGTTTTAGTAGTGCAGTGGTCCACAGAGGAGGGCATCAGTCCAGGCAGCAGGCAGGGATGTGGTCAGCGACAACAAAAGCAATTGTCCAAGCAGCAGGCAGGAATATTGTCCATAGTACAGGCAGAAATACTGTCAGCACATCCAAAGCATTGGTCCAGGTAGCAGGCAGAGATGTCAAGGCAGAAATACTATCCATAGTCAGTAGAGGCAGCAGGCAGAGATATGGTCAACACAGCCAAGGAATTGGTCTAGGCAGCAGGAAAAAACATGGTCCATAAAGTCCTGGGTCATTACAGGCAGCAATATGGTCAGCACAGCCAAAGTATTGGTCCAGGCAGCAGGAAGAAACATGGTCCAGATAGTCCTGGGTCATTACAGACAGCAATATGGTTAGCACAGCCAAAGTATTGGTCCAGGCAGCAGGAAGAAAGGTCCATAAAGTCCTGGGTTATTACAGGCAGCGATATGGTCAGCACAGCCAAAGTATTGGTCCAGGCAGCAGGAAGGGCCATCAAGCTTAGGGCCAGGGGTAGAGGTTTCTCCCACCCAAACGCTTTGAAGCCTCCGGGAAATCAGGCCCTGTTCTAGAACACAGAAAACCAAACACTGGTTTTCTATACTCCGAACGCTTTCTGGAGCCCCTCACATATGTGAGACCCCTGTGTACTAATGTATAAGGGCAAAAGATCAGTCCAAGTGGCAGGCAAAAACATGGTCAATCAACAGGCCAAAGTCATACATGTGGAAGTCAGAAACAAAGCAAAGACATCGTCGGTAAACATGACAGGGTCAGTTAACGTCGAGGTCAGAAACATGGTTTGAAACGGCAGGCAAAGACATTGTCGGTAAACAGGCCAGGGTCAATTAACGTGGTAGCAAGCAAATGATCCACACAGGTATTTGAAATGGGAAATGGCAGTCTAAAGTCTATATTGGGAACTAATACGTGATTTGTGTATGGTAATTTTTGAAACAATGTCTGATGCACAGGCCAGGTTGGGAGGGACAGTCGGGGCAATAATACATGGTATCTCTTCTGATTCCTCTGCTGGAGCATACACGGCATCTCTTCTGTCGTCCTCTTCCGGATTCTGCGGGGGGGATGGGGAAGGGATAATGTTGCTCGTGGAGTCGACTCACACTGTCGGAGCGAATACTTTCTGGGATGGGTCCTTGCTGATAAATGAGGGCAGTAATAATTTTTTCGATGTAGGGGGGTTGGCCTGTGTGGTGATATTGATGGCTGTTCTGGTAGCAGATCTTTTTAGTGGCGGTACCGTTGGCGGCACTGGTGGCAGATCTGGTGATACTGTTTTTGGCTGTTTAGTGGTACCGGTGGCTGGCCTGTGTGGTGATTCAGATGGCTGTTCTAATACTGGATTCTGTTTAGTGGTACCGGTACTGGTGGCTGGCCTGTGTGGCGGTACCGGTGGCGGTACTGTGTAGCGGTACCGATGGCGGTACTTGTGGTGACAGATGGGCTGTGTGAAAGATAGGCATACATTTATTTAATAAGATGTACAATTGGACCTGAAAAGTTCAACTTATGTAGGATCATAAATAGCCAATCGAAATTCACATTATCGAAAGCCTTTTCGGCATCAAGGGTGATGATGGCTGTGTCCTTAGTCGCATGGTTGGTCGCATAGTCCAAAGCCATCATCACCTTTCATATGTTGAAGGTCGCCGTACGTCCCTTAATGAACCCTGATTGGGCCGGGTGAATCAAAAGGGGAAGTACCTCCGCTAACCTGTTTGCTACTATTTTGGAAAGTATTTTGGAGTCCAGGTTTAGAAGGGATATGGGTCTATATGAGCCCGGATTTAAGGGGTCCTTCCCTTTTTTTTCTAATAGTTTAATAATTGCCTGGTGACCAGACTTCATATATGGGCCTCCACTCCAGATACCATTGTACACCTTTAGAAGCGAGGGGCTAATGTAATCGTTCATGAGTTTGTAAAAGTCGCCTGTATATCCGTCTGGACCTGGTGCCTTCACCTTGGGGAGGAGATTTATAGCTTGTGTGACTTCTTCCTGGGAGATAGGGGCATTCAACAATGTCAGTTGGTCTGCTGACACTTTTGGTAAGGTGACTGAAGCTAAAAAGTTCTCGGCTGCGGCAGAGTTTATGTGTTCTTGTGCATAAAGGGAGGAATTGAAATCTAGCATTACCTTCGTGACATCTTTCGCCCGCGTGTGGGTGTGGCCTTTAGGGTCTCGAAGCGTCGTTATACGGGTGGGGCGGAAAGGGGCTGAACAAAGCGTAGAGAGTAATTTCCCAGACTTGTTACCATGTTTAAAAAGATTAGCTTCCGAGTGTGAGTGGTGTATGAGTTCAAGGGAGTCTTCCCACATGTCAAAAGTGTGTTTGGCTTCTAGCCAGGCATCCCTCTTGTCTTTGGTGTCTGAGGCTAACAGTGCTTCTTGGGCTGATTTAAGTTTACCACTAGCTTCAACATACTTAGATAGAGCTTGTTTTTTATAAGAGGTCGCATAGGAGATGATATGTCCTCTAAGAACAGCTTTCCCTGCTTCCCAAAAGAGGGAGCGATTGTCTGAATGGGCCGTATTATTGTGCATATAGTTTTCCCATGTTTTCTGAAGCGTAGTCCGGAAATCTTTATTCCCAGAGAGATAACCTGGGAAACGCCACTGGCGGCTGTTGGGACGTGAGTTGCTATCTACCAGATGTAGTGTCACTGGAGCGTGATCCGAAATGACTATTTCTTTGATCTCAGAGTCTCTGATCTGTGGGATCAACTGCCCCAAGCCAAAGAAGTAGTCGAGTCTCGTGAAAATTTCATGTGGGGGGGAGTAAAAGGTGTATTCCCTGTCTATCGGGTGTCTAAGTTTCCACACATCCGTAAGGCCTAGTGCTGTCATAGTTTCTGCCAGCAAGGTGGGATGGGAGGTAGAGTGTGTGCTGCGCCGTGCCTGTCTGAGGGTAGATCTATCCTGAGATTCACTCATGATCGAGTTAAAATCTCCCCCAACCACGTACGGCATGGAACGATATTTCAGGACATGGAGCATGAGCTCAGAGAAAAATTGCTGTCCTGGGTTGTTTGGGGCATAGATATTCGAGATCCAAATTTCCTTTTCTTTCCATTTTAATTGGACCGAAAGCCTGTGAGTCTGAGTCTGTCGACAATATCTGACCTGGAAAATTTTTATGTATTATTAATATGATTACCCCTGCTCTACGGGAGGTGCCTTCTGATCCCAGGACCTCCCCCACCCACATCTTCCTCATCCTAAAATAATTTTGGGAGGTTAAGTGGGTTTCCTGTAGAAGGGCAATATCCACTTCAAGCGTTGGAGGTGTCTTAAAACTTTAGTGCGTTTATTTGGGGTCCCAAGCCCTTTAACGTTCCATGTCACTATCCTCATGTAATGTTAGAGTGAGAGTGGTTTGTAAAATGCAAGGGTACCTAAGGGGTAAGCAGGTAGAGCCGGGACAATAGAAGAGGTCACAGTAGAGATTAAGCTGGTGCGTTCTGGGTGAGCGGTCGGGATGGGGTGACAGGCTGTGGAGGAATATTCATTCAGCCTGGGGAAGGAAAAATGGGTGAAATAAAAAAAGATAGAAACAATAACGAAACGTAACATAACTTATGTAGAACATAGCTAGTTGACTTCACTTTTTTCCACATGGCGTGCCTACTCATGAGTCGACTCCCCAAAGCAAAACCCCAAGTAAGGAGGTGTTGTAGATTGCCTTGCAAAAGACCCTTTAGGTCTTGAACCTGCTCAACCGGATAATGGATTAGGAAGAGGAGCAGAGGTTGTAATACGAGCTATAGTGGTTGATTAGGTGTGCTTCATGGAGACACCTCATGGAAAAGAGTTGTAATCAATAGCAGACAGAGGAAGGCTGGCTGTGAGGATCGTTGAGACCCTCGTGGAGAACAGAGAGGCCCAAGGAGTCAAAGCTGGCAAAGTGCCTGGGTGATGTTGCAACAGTGAACACATGAAAGCATATACATTGAACCATAAGTAATTGTTAAACAAACAAGACAACATGTTGTCTTTGAAGAAGCCTAAATTGTGTAGGCCCAACAATGAGTAAGATTACCCAGCAGGGAAGGTAGATTGGCTGTCTTTGTGCCCTTGGCCTTCCTTAGGGCGTTAAAGTGATCAGGTCCCCAGAGAGGAGAGAGTCATCCCATGGGGGTTGCATCAGGGGTATTCCTTGTGTGCTTAAAGCGCTTTGGTGAGTCTTTCCTAGGACTTCTCTGGGTTAAGGAGCGGGGAACTTGGGAGTCTCTCGCTAGCGCTGCAGCATAGGAGCCCGGTTTAAGAGAACGTTGAAAATGTTCGGCCTCAGTGGGATTATGAAATGTCAATTGGTCACCATTGGGCGCTTTTACTCGAAGGACCGCTGGAAAAGCAAGGGTACATTTTACTTGCTGTTGGAACAGCGCTGTGCAGACAGGTTGAAATGCCTTGCGTTGTTTTGCAACATCAGCAGAATAATCTGTAAAGATCAGAATGCGGATCCCATCAATAGTGAGGGATCTTTGTTGCCTGAACTTCTGGAGAATGGCGCGTTTTTCAGCGTAATTCAAGTATTTTGCAATAATCGGTTGTGGAGAATGACGATCGTTCGTTGCATGCCCCAGGCGATGCGCTCGTTCCACCTATCAAGGCCCTGAAAGTCCCAAGGCCTCCGGGATTTTGACTGGAGGGTAGTTAGGGCATGGGGCCTGGAGAGTTTCCGGGACGCCTATGAAGCGCAAGTTACTCCTGCGGGACCTATTTTCCAGATCTTGTAGTTTATCTACAATGGCTTTTCGTTGTTTGTCCTGGTCCTGGTCTGATTTTTGGGTGTAGTTGAGTTCGTCCTCCAGGTGGGATATCCTCTCCTCAGCTTCCGTAAGCCTGTTTGCCTGATCAACTATTTCTTTGTGTAATGCTGCCATGCCTGCTTGTACTGCTTTCTCCACAGAGGAGGCTATAGTGGGGGCTAACAGTGCGGCTACTGCCAATGCTATTTTTTCGGTGTCCAGGTGTCCCTCTGGGTCTGGGGTGCGCTGTGTCTCGGCGCTTACCTCCATCTCCGAGGCACGCGCCATGACAGGCTGTGCGGCCTGCTCGCCGGGGTCCACCGATCGGTGTGAGGACCCAGCTTTGGTGCCGTTTCTGTCCAGGTAACGTTCCATCTGCCCTCGAGCAGTCAGGGCGAATGTTGGGGGGTGCCTTCGTTCTCTACGCAGGCATTTATATGCAGGTTTTCTGGGTTGCTGCGGGAGCCGAGGTGGAGAGCGGCTATTCCATCTGGCGCAGGAACCGGAAGTCTTCATCTGCATTTTTATGGACCTTTGGTAGAGCATACATGGTAGGTGTTCTGGGATTTGGAGTGTTCAAAAACTCCCATGGGGCTTTGTTAATTATGCCTGCATGATAGGCATCGGATATCAGGGTAGAGACTTGATCTATTGTAGCTTGTACCCTAGAGACCAGTATTGGTTTATACCATTCCCTGTTCCTCAATATTTTGAAGACCATGGCTCCCTCCTTCACAGCAGAAGTTGTCCTGAGGGGGGTTTTGACTGCAGTCCACCACAGCCCCTGGCGCACTAAATCCCCCCCCACAGTGATCTGGGGGGGAATAAAGACTGCTATACTCCTTCCGAGCTGGAGCTCTGAGGTCTACAAATGGCAGCCATATTGGCACACCCAGTACAACAGCCATCTTGCTACTCCTAACTACAAGGCCTGCACTAACAGCAGCTACCTTGATACACCTCTTTGCTTTCAGACTCTTTTAAAAGAACACTGTGGAAGGAAACGTGGCCTGATCCATATACAAATCAATAACCTGAGAAATCCTTTTTTGACAATATTCGCAGCGATCATCTGTTGCAATTTTACAGAACACCTATACTTTCATGAGCCCTTACTAAGGAGCCGCAATTTTATTACCTTTGAGACGCCACCATATTGTCTCCCCCCTTCTCTGAGTATCGAGATGGCTGCCTAAAACAGGGGCCTATACAGAGGGGGTCTTCTATTGTGTTTTAAAGAGACACTGTAAGACATAACTATAACTACCATACAAGATGGGTACGGCCTCACGCCCTTCTTCAACCTCCAGATCTCGCTCCCCCCGCGTGCCCAATGGGGGTCTGAGCCAAAGCATCCCGGCTATGTTTCAGACACAGAGGAACAATGTGATGTCAAGCCAGAACCCTCTACCATCATCACAACCGGCAACAACACAGGGGTCCCGTCCTCAACCACCACCCAGTAACAGTGACATTGTTCTGTCACCCCAGCAACAACCAAGCCTAAACGACCTAAGATCAGTAGCTGCAGATATTAAGGAGACACTGACAGCTGCAATATCAGAACTCAGACTCGATATCCAAACCATCCCGGGCAGACTACACGAGGTTGAAAAGATGACCACACAACATTCAACTGTTGTCTGTCAAACTGCCCAACATGTAGACATACACACCTTGCAACTCAGAGAACTCAGCCGCCATTTAGAAGACCTCGATAACCGCGGCAGGAGACACAACTTGAGACTTAGAGGTTTTCCTGAGACAATAGATGCCGACCAACTTCAAGCCACAGTAACGTGCATCTTCAACGGCCTACTAGAAAGACCCCCCAGCACACCTATCCACATGGAGAGAATTCATAGAGCCTTGCGTCCGAAAGGTAATGATTCTTACCCACCCAGAGACATAATATGCCATATTATTGACTTCAAACTGAAGGAAGATATCTTGCGTAAAGCCCGAAACAAAACACATCTTCATTTCCAGGAAACTGACATTCACCTATTTCAAGATCTCTCCAATATAACAGTTCAACATCGCAGAGCACTACGTCCATTGCTTTCAACCCTTCAGGAGAGACAATACTGCTGGAAATTCCCATTTGCTTTATCAGCCTCCAATCAAGGCAGACATGCTCTCCTGAGAGTACCAGAAGACCTGCCGTCCTTGTTCGAAATCTTGAACATCCCACCAGTCGAGGTACCAGAATGGTACACAGACTTCCGCATCAATAATAGCCGCTGCAAGCATATCCCCATGGATGCACAAGAGCAGGGGAACCGCAGACGACGTTCACCTTCGGATCAATGCACTCACCCCCCTGGTACTGTTCGACACAACCCTATCAGCCCCACCAAAGCCCCTCGCACCAGGAGGGCTAGAAGGGATTATTAACACTTTTGGATATTGCCTGGTGTTGGTTAAGTATTTCCTAAATAGCTTTTCTTCTTGAGCTTTATCCCCTCCCTTCTATGGACGAAATCTAATCCGGTCATGGACTAAGATCCATCTCCCTTCGTCCTTAAGCTATCATAATGCATTAATTGGGAACTAACCTTGCAAGACTGGAAGCCGGTGGCCAATATAGCTATTTTTTTTTTATTTATTTTTTTTTTCTTCTTCTACTCTCCTCTCCAGGTTCGACCCTAGAGGCCCACGAACTGCAATGGTAAACTGTAAGCAAACAAGGACACAATGGACCTATATCTACACCCAATTATGACCACTACAGCCCAGACACGCAGGCTTAGATAGACTTTTAACCTGATTGAACTCTACTGCCTCCCAGAAGGCAACTCCGGTTCGTAGCTATCATATAGAGGGTTTGCTTGTAACTTGAATTTGTTTACTCTAGTTACAAGCATACCTTCGTATCTCAGGAATACTTCATCTATGATACTCTCCTAGATGAAATGCGCTACTTCTCAAATCTAATGTTATTGCACTATTGTTGTTGTTGTGTACAGGTTTTATAGGAAATACCGACATAGAAGCTTGGAAACCCCCTAAGATTCGAATCAGATTACTATAAGGAAATGCTCTACGCATACCAAGCATTTCTCTCACACTGTCCATCCTAACAGATATTGCGGTTAACCCCGCAATGCTATACTAGCATTCTATGGTCTCTACAAGTACCAGTTCTATTTATCCCAAGACCCCCTCTGGTAACCACCCTCCATACGGTATCAAAAAAATAAAATGTTTCTTCCTAGTGTTTGTCACTTTTCAGTAACTTGTGTTTCTCATTTTTAGTGTACGATGTTCTAATTTCCTGATCTACATAGTTCCTCTTTGTTGTTGGATCCACGACCCAACAGTGAGTACTTTTTGCATACACAATTTGACTCCAAAACAACCTGTTTCATTGTTTCAACCGCTGACCCTTGTCGGACTCCCCCCTAGAGTAGGGGGAGAATTTACCACCAGGATTAAATTGTGTTACACAATTTAATCTCCGACACATTCACTATTCTCGTATATACTTATCCTGGGTGCTACAAATACCCAACCTATCTTGTTTTGGACACGGATCAGTACCGTCAGAATTATATCTGTTCCTGGCCTAATTTCAATACAATGTGTATACACACGAGAGAAATCACAGACGCTGATAATACAAGTTCAGAGTCAAGATAGTTCTGCTTTATTTGTTCCTCTTTTTACACTCATAAAGAGTTTGCTAGACATTGCAGGGTATGTCTGATAGACGTAACTCAAATGAACATTAAGCAAAAGGGACGTATAAGTTCATGATAGGATGTATCTATGTGAGTATAACTTTCTTCCAGGATATGGTAACTTCTGTCTTGGGTGTGGTTCCTTCCCGAAAGCGCCATCTTAGAAATCATCTGTTTCTTCCTTTATTATTTGTTAGTAGCAAACCAAGTAAGAATGAAAGTAATCAATCTGACGAGCATGTCTGAGTAAGGAATATATGTATATAATAGGCTAATAGCATAAATGTGTATAAAGCATGCATGTGACACCAATGAAATAGGCAATTTACTATGACCATTAATTACATCCATTACAATCTAACATAGGCTCTCCCCACTGCGACATACGCCTATTACGATAACCCACGAATCCTCATACTCCTCGCCTACTAACATCATCAACATGACCACTCTAAAAATTATCTCTTTAAACATGAAAGGCCTGAATCTACCAGAAAAAATAACTCAAACGCTAACTTATATGCACAAAAACAGGGCTGACATAGTCTTCCTACAGGAGACGCATTTTAAAGAGGATGCGGTCCCCGAAAATGCACAACTATAGATATCCAAAGGCCTTTCATGCACCTAACCCAGCCACTAAATCTAAAGGGGTATCGATTCTTCTGGTAAAAAACTGCCCCTTCCAAGTGGACCAAACGACCCAGAAGGTCATTTTCTTCTCATTAAAAAGGACACTTGCAGGAAAACCCCGACATTAGCAAATATCTACGCGCCAAATATAGCGCAAGTCCCATTCTTTCGATCCTTATTGAACAATCTCATAGAATTCCAAGAAGGGATATTAGTATTGGGAGGATATTTCAACCTCCCTATTAATCCACTCCTAGACACCTCATCGGGCTCCTCGCACATCCCCTATAGTGCCCTACATTCTGTCAAAAATATGCTCCGGGAGCTTACGCTGCACGATACGTGGCGCACACTCCATCCACATACTAAGGATTTCACATTCTTCTCGATACCTCACAATAGGTACTCTAGAATTTATGCCCTATACATTTCTCAAAGAGATCTACCCTTAGTGAAGCATACATCCATCGAACCTATGTACTTATCGGACCATCACCCGATCACCCTGACGATCAACATTCCATACACTACACAAAGACCTTTGATCTGGCGTCTAGACCCCGGTATACTGTCTGATCCTATGGCTGTAACACGAATTAAAACGTGTCTGCAGCATTTCTTTCAAGAAAATGGAACTGCAGATACGCCTTACCTCTCAATCTGGGAGGCACACAAATGCATAATTAGAGGGGAACTCCTCGCGATTTCTGGATTTCTGCAGAGAGCAAAAAAATTTGATTAGCCCGCATAAATGAGCTACTTACGTGGATACACTCTTTGGAAAAAGCACACAAGAAATCCCTGGCAGAGGCAACCCTACAAGAGTTGATCAAAACGAGATCAGATCTTGTAGATGAACTGACCAAAAGGACGAGGAAAAACTTTATCCTATCACAGAAAACATGCTATAAATTCGGAAACAAGGCAGGCAAATTATTAGCCCGTACAATAGCGGCTAAAAGAGCCAATACGAACATTCATATGATCTCAAATGCAAAAGGAGAATCCTATGCTGACATAGCTCATCAGTTTGTCACATACTATAAAAAACAATATAACCTGAATCCAACGCTCCCCCAACCAGACCACCCAACGAGACTACAAGTAATTACGGAATTTCTGAATAAAAACAGTGCCCCCCCGCTGTCACAAGCTGACGCACAAGATTTAGAAAAACCCCTCTCTCTCACAGAGCTAAAGTTGGCTGTGAAACAAAGCAAACCTGGCAAATCCCCTGGACCAGACGGATACTATAAAACGTTTTTTGATATACTTAGCGAACATTTCTTGTCAGCCTTCAACACTCTAGGACAGGGCGCCCTACCCCCAGGAGACCTCTTGACAGCACATATCTCAGTAATACCCAAACCGGGTAAGGACCCGACCAGGGTCCCCAATTACCGCCCAATTTCCCTGCTAAATGTGGACCTCAAACTGCTTGCAAAGATTCTAGCCAACCGCTTACTCCCTTTCCTCCCCCAGTTAATCTCTCTTGATCAAGCAGTGAAGCTAGAGACAATACCCTGAAGGCTATCAATATACATCACTGGATCACTACCAATAAACAAAGAGGCTTCTTTTTGTCCCTAGATGCGGAGAAGGCGTTCGATAGAGTGGCCTGGGACTACATGTCGGAAGTCCTAAAAGCCGTAGGGATTGACAACCACATGATAAACTTTGTCCTTGCACTTTATTCCAATCCGACAGCCAGGGTCCGAATCAACGGCCACCTATTGGACGCCTTCTCCATAGCAAATGGTACTAGACAGGGTTGTCCCCTTTCCCCATTAATATTTGTCTTGACCCTGGAGCCCTTCTTACGTAGTATTAAAGATAACCTGGATATTAAAGGCATAAAAATACGAGATCAGACACATAACCTAGCAGCATTTGCAGACGATATCTTATTGTTTCTATCAGATCCACATATTACTCTCCCTAATTTACTACAAGAATTATCCAGCTTTAAATCAATATCAAATCTGCAAATCAATCTAGCGAAATCAAGAGCCCTTAATATCTCCCTTCCACACTCTACCCTAGAACAATGTAAACAAAACTATCACTTCATATGGGAACCCAAAGCCATTACATATCTAGGAATCCAACTCCTGACCCACCTGACTGACCTATACACTACAAACTTCCTACCAATCCTCCAATCAATCCAACATGACCTCAAAACCTGGTCCACGGGACTGTTTTCGTGGTTCGGTAGAGCTGCAGCCGTCAAAATGAATATTCTTCCTAGGGTTCTTTACCTTATGCAAGCAGTTCCTATTTCTCTCCTGAAAGCCTTTTTTGCGTCAATGAGGAAAGCCTGCTCAGACTTTATATGGGCAAACAAACGCCCAAGAATTAGCCTGAACAGGCTATCCCTTCCAAAATTAAAAGGAGGCATAGGGTTCCCTGACTTTTCAAAATGTCACTTGGTGTGCTAGCTCACCAGAGTGGTTGATTGGAACGTTCATGCTTCCACAAAAGCATGGGTTGCAATTGAACAGGCCTTTTCCTCAAGCCCACTACATCTCGTACCATGGCTACAAAACTACCCGGTCATGAAGGAATATACCCAACACCCACTCCTCCAGGTCACTTCGCAATCCTTCAGAAGAGGCTGCCGCCTTTACGATATATCTTCAGTGCCAGGACCCCTAACACCGATTTCACATAATCCAGATTTCCTGTCTGGTTTAGAAATGCACCTACTACCTGAAATTAACCCTACGCATTCCCTACGAGCTGAATTCTTCTTCCAAAAACAGAAGTTCCTGTCTTTCGAAAAATTACTAGAGTTAACACCTAACAACCCCATTCGTTTTTGGACATTTAAACAATTGTCCCACTACCTAAACAACCCCAAACTACGTACAAACTTTGCTAGAACATGCACGGGTTTCAAAGAAATTTGCTCATGCACCTCCCCTCAAAGACACCTAATCTCTGATATTTACGCCCTGCTTTTTTCAAACGTAAAAACCAAACATAATCTTGCTGTCAAAACATGGGAAAGGGATCTTAATATAGACCTCATCCCTGAAAATTGGGAGGACATCTTCTCCTATATCCACAAAGGATCCATTAACGTGTCAGCCCAAGAAAATGGATTTAAAATACTCTCGAGGTGGTACAAAACACCCCTCCTACTCCACACAATAAACCAACCCAGTCCCGCCACATGCTGGCGATGCTCCAAAGAGGTGGGATCCTTCCTCCACATTTGGTGGACATGCCCCAAAATAACAGCATATTGGACAGATACAACGCCTGATCAGCCAGATTACAATGCACCAGATAAATCTTACCCCAGAACAAATGCTTTTTCACTACACTTCAATTCCATACTCGCGATACAAGTGGTCCCTCTCGTTACATTTATTAAATGCTGCAAAAGTGACGCCTCCTACTCACTGGAGATCCCCAGACCCACCGACCATTCAGGAGTGGTTTAGGAGAATTAATAAAATAGAAGAACTAGAAGACCTTATCCACGAAGCACACGAGACACCATATATATTTTGCACGACTTGGGCATGCTGGCACCACTTTAAAACCTCAGAGGAATATAAACTGTTGATGAAAGCATATTAAACAATTGTTCGGCCCCTCCTGTACTACAGAGAGGTACACTTCCCGATTTAGAATCAGCAGAACTTCCCCTTCATCTCCGTATGGGCAGTCCACACCAACCAGATGCCCTTGGAAATGAGTGACTCATTGACTAATCCCCGAACCACAATTAGGCCTTTGAAGATGAGAATTTTAGTCATAAACCACATATAAAGTTCACACACCTATATTTGGGGAGAACAAAGTTCAGTCCTAATATTCTTCAGGACCTGAACGGTAATGTAGAGCAGGAGTCAACTTGTGGATGTTCAGGGTACGCACTTATTTCCTTTGCACGTTGGCCTGTTATATCCGGAACTAAGGTTGTACCAGGACGACCTTTACACGTGTTATAATCCTAGGCAATGTATATAGCGAAGATTTACAAATAACTAAAAGCCCCATTGGGATTGTGGTTGGGTTGAAACGTGTCAGAGGGAGGACTCGGAGTCACTTGGGTCGGCCCGGCCTGTGCGCCCCTGCCCAGACACAAAGATCCCAATTGGGACGTCTGGGTGGTCTGGAGGCACTGGGGGGGTTCTCCTGGGATGGCGAAGAGCTCCTTCATTTTATTTTGTTAGCCCCACCCACCAACCATTTATCCCTCTTTAATAAGGAACGACTCATAAAGAGTCAGGGGTATTATTTAATAACTTTTCAAACTCTCCAGCTGAAAGTATATACGTGAAGTAATAAACAACTCTTTAGTTTCTACGTTTTCTATGTTAATACTTTGATGATATAGACTATGTTCATTATTGTCTTTTTTTTCTATGTATGCTGTGAAATATTTCAATAAAAATGATTTGGAAATTAAAAAAGGGATCTCTTTTATTCCTATTACAAGAAATGTAAACATTCCTTGTAATAGAAAAAAGCATGCCAGGAACACTTAAATATGAAATCTGGGGCCAAAAAGACCTCAGTTATCATATTTACAGTAAAATGCAAAAAATGTATAAATAATTTGAAAAAAAAATGACGGTGCAAAAGAAAAAAAAAATGGGCCCTTTAAGAGCATTGGGCAGAAGTGACTTGTGACGTCGCTTCCGCCCTGCCATGTTATGGAGCCGAGTGAACGGCTTCAGCTGCTCACTCGGCTCATGGACACTGGGGGGAGAGGAACCGATTGGTGGGTGCGGTAAGCAGCGGAGATATCCGGAAAGTGGCGGTAGGGGGGCACCTCTCCCACCGCTGATAAAAGTGATCTTGTGGCGAATCCGCCACTAAGACCACTTTTATCTGAAGGAGAATTGCCTGCTGAAAAAAAAGATACCGGGGTTATGGTAGCTATCTGCTACCATAGCAACGGTATTCCACTTCAAACAGCCGCCCTATAATGACGGCGGGCAGTCTTGAAGTAGTATAACTTTTTTAAGTTTGTCTCTTAAAATACTCCATAAGTAGTGCTTGACAAGTGAGGATGACACACTTTGGAACAAGTGATGGTTCTGTTTTGCAGTTTGTGAAGGATAACCATCTCTCCTTGTCACCTTGACATCAGAGAGGGAAATTTCTCCAATGGAGAGGAGTTGGAAAACCACTAAGGCTCGGTTCACTCCAGTGCGATCCGGGAACCCTGCGAATCCACTGCAGGTCCTCTCATCGCACCCGACTTGCAGGCAGCTCACACTGCCATATGCAAACTGCTGGGAGTGTCAATAGAAAGCTAATGACACCCCAAATCAGTTTGCATATGCGAACTGCAAATTCGGACAGGAATTGGATCGCATTCTGCTGCGGACCAAAAAAAGGGTCCTGTGCGAGTTTGGTCTGAATGCGATGTGAACTCGCATCACACAGAGATCGAATGTGATTTGCACTGCAGTGTGGTGCGAATCACATCCAATCATGGACACCGCTGCCGTGTGAACTGGACGCTAGGCCATAGTTTGCTGAATGTGATAATTCAGTAGTGATGTTTACAACTCCTATATTGTTATGATAACGACAGTAACCACAACTTATGATACCTTAACCTGCCTTCTTAAGTCTGCTTGTCCCTCAAAGCTCAGGCAGAAATATTTCCCAAAGTTTCCAAGTATGAGTATAAGGCTGCATTCACACCTGGGCGTAGTGTTTTCAGGCAGAAATACACACGTTTTACAGAAATTTTTGCCGCAATTTTTACCGCAATTTTGTACAGGTCAAAAGGTCACCAATGTAAAAAGTAGAAAAACGCCCAAATCAAGCTACAAAAATACTTCCAAAACTTGTTTGAGCTTCAGGCATTTTCAGGCTTTTGGCTTCAGGCATTTGGAGTGGAGATGTGAATGGACTCCATAGAGAATCATTGATTTTTTTCCCCTCCAGCGTTTTGTAGCTTCAGGCTTCAAGCTACAAAACACTCATGTGTGAATGGGGCCTAAAGCATGAAGGAAATCACGAGGGGATCACAGCATCTAAAACATAACAGAAAAAATCTTCAAAGGGGCACAGACAGAATTTAAAACTTGACAGAGATTCTATGCAGAGGTTCTATATCTTCACTACTCTACCAAAAAATTAAAAAACAAAAAACATTTTAACCAGAGTTGGGCTTTAAGGAGTTTTCTAATCTATACATTTTGTTTTACTGAACAAGTTCAACTGTTGCCAAGGGATTATAAGCAGTTAAAAATGGCAAAATTCAGCTTTTAGCAGGTACGTTTATTTATAGTAATGACATATATTCTGATCTCTTGGCCTGGACTACAGTTTTTTGGCTTTTTAAATAAAAACCTGTAAGGAAGAAACTTGTATTAGTCTGTATCTGTTACATTTACATCTACATTAATGTGATTCTTTTCTCAGTGGCTTATAAGCTCAATATCCTAAGAATATTGAATTTTAGGGGAAAAAGAATTTCAGGTGCATTCACAAGTAACAGAGGCTATGGCATTTTTGCCTTCTTTTTAGCTGATGCAGTTTATTACAAATACATTATTAATGCACAGTATTTGCTGAAGGTGCATGGATATCTAATTTTCTAGGGAAGACTTTTTTGAAATGCAACTTTATTTGCATACTTCAATTTCTTGAGGTTGTAAAACCCTCGTAGTAAGTTGTTAAGAAGTAGGTTTTATTTAGAAAACCATAAAATATAATGAGATTACTGTGTTATTAACATACACATAGAAGATGACTGCTACACTTTTCAGTCAGTAACTAGATAGAAATTTGATAGTGAGTACAAGCAAAATCTGCATGCTAATAGACTGCAAAAAACAAAACCTAATGTTCATATATTATTTAAATGGCACTGGGAGCATTTAGCAAGTGTGCACATATTTATATTATATATTGCATAAACTATAGGAACAAATTTTAAAAAACTGCAACGTTTTAAAATATGAACATGTTAAAAAAGTGGTCTAAGCCTAAGCATTTGAATTGCAATAGGCAAGAGCTGCCCAAATTGATCTACCAAGTTTTACATTCAACTTGGGTCAGACTTGTTTGGTGATCTTACACCATTGCACCATTGTGCCCTTGCAGTACCTACCTCCACATCCTATTAGGAGGTATTGCGTTTTAGAAATAAATATATAGTGGTTGTGGTACACAGACTGACCACTGAGATGCAGACAGAGCACCAAAAAAATGATAGCCCATGTTTGTTATTAATCAAATTATTGTCAATGATGTAACAGTTACATTTCTGAGACACCTCTGCCAATAAACATTTACCTTTTAGGGGGTAGCAGGGATCTAGAACGATTTAAAACCCATTTCCTGGTTCACTCACTCAAATAAAACATTTTTTGTTTTTACAAAAATGCCCTCAAGTACCCTTTCCTGCTAATCTAAGTCTGCCATTATGTATTTTAGACCAGCATTATAGTCTGTAGGTGCAATAACTGGTCCCCTTAATAGAAAACAATATATTAACCACCTAAATGGATTTCTGTCTGTGCATGTAAAAAAATAATTAATGAATCTAATCAACACTGCTTTTCAAAAATAGATGGCTTAATAAAGAGGCAAAGCCCCTAAAACTAAAAGTACACATAAGGAAAAACGTAATACAAGTGAAAGGTTCATGTAGGGGGCTAAAAACTATAGGTGTAATATTTGATATATTTGAAATAAGAATATGAAATCCTTTGGCAATAATACTGTGGGGGAAAGAGCCTGCTATAATCTAAACATTCTATTAGTCTATCTTGTTTCATTAAGAGACAGAGATAAATATCAATACTTCAAGATCTATATTTAACCATAGTATCAGTAAATATCAAGCACACGTGCACTCTACATGTTGAAGCACAAGCATTCCTTCAGCTGCTTATGCATTAAGTGCTACTGACTAGAGTTGAGCGAACCCGAATGATAAAGTTAGGGTTCGTTCCGGACTTTTGGGTGTCCGTGTCCCGAACC
Source organism: Glandirana rugosa (assembly GCA_018402905.1). Lineage (NCBI taxonomy): Eukaryota > Metazoa > Chordata > Amphibia > Anura > Ranidae > Glandirana > Glandirana rugosa. The sequence goes on from BLSH010283337.1 coordinate 36,003, forward strand.
CAGACGTTTGTGAAAAGGTCCGGGTTCAGGGATCGGGTATTTTTTTTGCACCTTTTGAATAGCTGCAGGGCAGCCAATCAACAAGCATTTCACTTGTTTGCCGTTAGAAGCAATCACAGCCATGCCTACTAATGGCATAGCTGTGATTGGAAAACTGCATCGTGTGACCCAGCCTCGATATGAGCTGAAGTCAGGTAGCGCTGCATGTCACATGCTCTTAGGCTAGTGTTGGGAGAGGATGCTGCCGCCGATGTGAAGGACAGATTACCGTTATAAAATCATCTAATACTGGAATAGGGACAGGTTCCTGCCGCCGCTGTGAGGGATAGATTAGCGTTATAAAATCATCTCAAACTGGTATAGGGAGAGGTTCCTGCCGCCACTGTGGGGGACAGATTAGCGTTATGAAATCATCTCATACTGGTATAGGGAGAGATTCCAGCCACTGGTGTGAGGGATAGATTAGCGTTATAAAATCATCTCATACTGGTATAGGGAGAGGATCCTGCTGCTGGTGTGAGGGACAGATTAGTGTTATAAAATCATCTCATACTGGTATAGAGAGAGGTTCCTGCTGCTGGTGTGAGGGACAGATTAGCGTTGTAAAATCATTTCATACTAGTATAGGGAGAGGTTCCTGCAGCTGGTGTGAGGAACAGATTACCATTATAAAATCATCTCATTCTGGTGTAGGGAGAGGTTCCTGCTGCTGGTGTGAGGGACATATTAGTGTTATAAAATCATCTCATACTGGTGTAGGGAGAGGTTCCTGCTGCTGGTGTGATGGACAGATTAATGCTATAAAATCATCTCATATTGGTATAGTGAGAGGTTCCTGCTGCTGGTGTGAGGGACAGATTAGCGTTATAAAGTCATCTCATACTGGTATAGGGAGAGGTTCCTGCTGCTGGTGTGAGGGACAGATTACCATTATAAAATCATCTCATTCTGGTGTGGGGAGAGGTTCCTTCTGCTGGTGTGAGGGACATATTAGTGTTATAAAATCATCTCATACTGGTGTAGGGAGAGGTTCCTGCTGCTGGTGTGATGGACAGATTAATGCTATAAAATCATCTCATATTGGTATAGTGAGAGGTTCCTGCTGCTGGTGTGAGGGACAGATTAGCGTTATAAAGTCATCTCATACTGGTATAGGGCGAGGTTCCTGCTGCTGGTGTGAGGGACAGATTAGCATTATAAAATCATCTCATAATGGTATAGGGCGAGGTTCCTGGTGTTGGTGTGAGGGACAGATTAGCGTTATAAAATCATCTCATACTGGTGTAGGGAGAGGTTCCTGCTGCTGGTGTGAGGGACAGATTAGCATTATAAAATCATCTCATAATGGTATAGGGAGAGGTTCCTACTGCTGGTGTGATGGAAAGATTAATGGTATAAAATCATCTCATACTGGTATAGGGAGAGGTTCCTGCTGCTGGTGTGAGGGACAGATTAGCATTATAAAATCATCTCATAATGGTATAGGGAGAGGTTCCTACTGCTGGTGTGAGGGACAGATTAGCGTTATAAAATCATCTCATACTGGTATAGGGAGAGTTTCCTGCTACTGGTGTGAGGGACAGATTAGCGTTATAAAATCATCTCATACTGGTGTAGGGAGAGGTTCCTGCTGCTGGTGTGAGGGGCAGATTAGCGTTATAAAATCATCTCATACTGGTATAGGGAGAGGCTCCTGCTGCTGTTGTGAGGGACAGATTAGCGTTATAAAATCATCTCATACTGGTATAGGGAGAGGTTCCTGCTGCTGGTGTGAGGGACAGATTAGCGTTATAAAATCATCTCACACTGGTATAGGGAGAGGTTTCTGCTGCTGGTGTAAGGGACAGATTACCGTTATAAAATCATCTCATACTGGTGTAGAGAGAGGTTCCTGCTGCTGGCGTGAGGGACAGATTACCGTTATAAAATCATTTCATACAAGTATAGGTAGAGGTTCCTGCTGCTAGTGTGAGGGACAGATTAGCGTTATAAAATCATCTCATACTGGTGTAGAAAGAGGTTCCTGCTGCTGGTGTGATGGACAGATTAACGTTATAAGATCATCTCATACTGGTGTAGGGAGAGGTTCCTTCTGCTGGTGTGAGGGACAGATTAGCATTATAAAATCATCTCATACTGGTAAAGGGAAAGGTAACTGCTGCTACTGTGAGGAACAGATTAGCATTATAAAATCATCTCATACCTGTATAGGGAGAGGTCCCTGCTACTGATGTGAGGGACAGATTAGCGTTATAAAATCATCTCATAGTGGTGTAGGGAGAAGTTCATGCTGCTGGTTTGAGGGACAGATTACCGTTATAAAATCATCTCATACTGGTGTAGGGAGAGGTTCCTGCTGCTGGTGTGAGGGACAGATTAGTGTTGTAAAATCATCTCATACTGGTGTAGGGAGGGGTTCCTGCTGCAGGTGGGATAGGCAGATTAACGTTATGAAATCATCTTATACTGGTGTAGGGAGAGGTTCCTTCGGCTGGTGTGAGGGACAGATTAGCGTTATGAAATCATCTCATACTGGTATAGGGAGAGGTTCCTGCTGCTGGTGTGAGGGACAGTTAAAGTTATAAAATCATCTCATACTGGTATAATGAAAGGTACCTGCTGCTGGTGTGATGAACAGATTAGCGTTATAAAATAATCTCATACTGGTATAGGGAGAGGTCCCTGCTGCTGATGTGAGGGACAGATTAGCGTTATAAAATCATCTCATACTGGTATAGGGAGAGGTTCCTGCTGCTGGTCTGAGGGACAGATTAGCGTTATAAAATCATCTCATACTAGTATAGCGAGAGGTTCCTGCTGCTGGTCTGAGGGACAGAATACCGTTATAAAATCATCTCATACTGGTAAAGTGAGAGTTTCCTGCTGTTGGTGTGAGGGACAGATTACCGTTATAAGATCATCTAATACTAGTACAGAGAGAGGTTCCTGCTGCTGTTGTGAGGGACAAATTAGTGTTATAAAATCATCTCATACTGGTATAGGGAGAGGTTCCTGCTGCTGGTGTGAGGGACAGATTAGCGTTATAAAATCATCTCACACTGGTATAGGGAGAGGTTTCTGCTGCTGTTGTAAGGGACAGATTACCGTTATAAAATCATCTCACGCTAGTATAGGGAGAGGTTCCGGCTGCTGGTGTGAGGGGCAGATTACTGTTATAAAATCATCTCACACTGGTATAGGGAGAGGTTTCTGCTGCTGGTGTAAGGGACAGATTACCGTTATAAAATCTTCTCATACTGGTGTAGAGAGAGGTTCCTGCTGCTGGCGTGAGGGACAGATTACCGTTATAAAATCATTACATACAAGTATAGGTAGAGGTTCCTGCTGCTAGTGTGAGGGACAGATTAGCGTTATAAAATCATCTCATACTGGTGTAGGGAGAGGTCCCTGCTGCTGGTGTGATGGACAGATTAACGTTATAAGATCATCTCATACTGGTGTGGGAGAGGTTCCTTCTGCTGGTGTGAGGGACAGATTAGCATTATAAAATCATCTCATACTGGTAAAGGGAAAGGTAACTGCTGCTACTGTGAGGAACAGATTAGCATTATAAAATCATCTCATACCTGTATAGGGAGAGGTCCCTGCTGCTGATGTGAGGGACAGATTAGCGTTATAAAATCATCTCATAGTGGTGTAGGGAGAAGTTCATGCTGCTGGTTTGAGGGACAGATTACCGTTATAAAATCATCTCATACTGGTGTAGGGAGAGGTTCCTGCTGCTGGTGTGAGGGACAGATTAGTGTTATAAAATCATCTCATACTGGTGTAGGGAGGGGTTCCTGCTGCAGGTGTGATAGGCAGATTAACGTTATGAAATCATCTTATACTGGTGTAGGGAGAGGTTCCTTCGGCTGGTGTGAGGGACAGATTAGCGTTATGAAATCATCTCATACTGGTATAGGGAGAGGTTCCTGCTGCTGGTGTGAGGGACAGTTAAAGTTATAAAATCATCTCATACTGGTATAATGAAAGGTACCTGCTGCTGGTGTGATGAACAGATTAGCGTTATAAAATAATCTCATACTGGTATAGGGAGAGGTCCCTGCTGCTGATGTGAGGGACAGATTAGCGTTATAAAATCATCTAGTACTGGTATAGGGAGAGGTTCCTGCTGCTGGTCTGAGGGACAGATTAGCGTTATAAAATCATCTCATACTAGTATAGCGAGAGGTTCCTGCTGCTGGTCTGAGGGACAGAATACCGTTATAAAATCATCTCATACTGGTAAAGTGAGAGTTTCCTGCTGCTGGTGTGAGGGACAGATTACCGTTATAAAATCATCTCATACTAGTACAGAGAGAGGTTCCTGCTGCTGTTGTGAGGGACAAATTAGTGTTATAAAATCATCTCATACTGGTGTAGGGAGAGGTTCCTGCTGCTGGTGTGATGGACAGATTAACGTTATAAAATCATCTCATACTGGTGTAGGGAGAGGTTCCTTCTGCTGTTGTGAGTAACAGATTAGCGTTATAAAATCATCTCATACTGGTTTAGGTAGAGATTCCTGCTGCCGGTGTGAGGGACAGATTAGCGTTATAAAATCATCTCATACTAGTATAGCGAGAGGTTCCTGCTGCTGGTCTGAGGAACAGAATCCCGTTATAAAATCATCTCATACTGGTAAAGTGAGAGTTTCCTGCTGCTGGTGTGAGGGACAGATAAGCGTTATAAAATCATCTCATACTAGTATAGGGAGAGGTTCCTGCTGCTGTTGTGAGGGATAAATTATTGTTATAAAATAATCTCATACTGGTGTAGGGAGAGGTTTCTGTTGCTGGTGTGATGGACAGAATACCGTTATAAAATCATCTCATACTGGTAAAGTGAGAGTTTCCTGCTGCTGGTGTGAGGGACAGATTACCGTTATAAAATCATCTCATACTAGTACAGAGAGAGGTTCCTGCTGCTGTTGTGAGGGACAAATTAGTGTTATAAAATCATCTCATACTGGTGTAGGGAGAGGTTCCTTCTGCTGTTGTGAGTAACAGATTAGCGTTATAAAATCATCTCATACTGGTTTAGGTAGAGATTCCTGCTGCCGGTGTGAGGGACATATTAGCGTTATAAAATCATCTCATACTATTATAGCGAGAGGTTCCTGCTGCTGGTCTGAGGGACAGAATCCCGTTATAAAATCATCTCATACTGGTAAAGTGAGAGTTTCCTGCTGCTGGTGTGAGGGACAGATAAGCGTTATAAAATCATCTCATACTAGTATAGGGAGAGGTTCCTGCTGCTGTTGTGAGGGACAAATTATTGTTATAAAATAATCTCATACTGGTGTAGGGAGAGGTTTCTGTTTCTGGTGTGATGGACAGAATACCGTTATAAAATCATCTCATACTGGTAAAGTGAGAGTTTCCTGCTGATGGTGTGAGGGACAGATTACCGTTAAAAAATCATCTCATACTGGTATAGGGAGAGGTTCCTGCTGCTGGTGTGTGGGACAGATTAGCGTTATAAAATCATCTCAAACTGGTGTAGGGAGAGGTTCCTGCTGCCGGTGTGAGGGAAAGATTACCATTATAAAATCATCTCATACTTGTGTAGAGACAGGTTACCTGCTGCTGGTGTGAGGGACAGAAAACGGTTATAAAATCATCTCATACTGATATAGGTAGAGGTTCATGCTGCTGGTGTGAGGGACAGATTAGCGTTATAAAATCATCTCATACTGGTGTAGGGAGAGGTTCCTGCTGCTGGTGTGAGTGACAGATTACCGTTATAAAATCATCTCATAGTGGTGTAGGGAGAGGTTCCTGCTGCTGGTGTGAGGGACAGATTACCGTTATAAAATCATCTCATACTAGTGTAGGGAGAGGTTCATGCTACTGGTGTGAGGGACAGATTAGCGTTATCAAATCATCTCATACTGGTATAGGGAGAGGTTCCTGCTGCTGGTGTGAGGGACAGATTACGTTATAAATTAATCACGTACTTGTATAGGGAGAGGTTCCTGCTTCTGGTGTGAGGGACAGATTACCGTTATAAAATCATCTCATACCTGTATAGGAAGAGGTTTATGCTTTTGGTGTGAGGGGCAGATTACCGTTATAAAAACAACTCATACTAGTATAGGGAGAGGTTCCTACTGCTGGTGTGAGGGACAGATTACCGTTATGAAATCATCTCATTCTGGTATAGTGAGAGGTTCCTGCTGCTGGAGTGAGGGACAGATTAGCGTTAAAAAATCATCTCATACTGGTATAGGGAGAGGTTCCTGCTGATGGTGTGAGGGACAGATTACCGTTATAAAATCATCTCATACTAGTATAGGTAAAGGTTCCTGCTGCTGGTGTGATGGACAGATTACCATTATGAAATAATCTCACACTGGTATAGGCAGACGTTCATACTGCTGGTGTGAGGGACAGATTACCGTTATAAAATCATCTCATACTAGTATAGGGAGAGGTTCCTGCTGCTGGTGTGATGAACAGATTAGCGTTAGAAAATAATTTCATAGTGGTGTAGGGAGAGGTTCCTGCTGCTGGTGTGAGGGACAGATTACCGTTATAAAATCATCTCATACTAGTGTAGGGAGAGGTTCATGCTACTGGTGTGAGGGACAGATTAGCGTTATCAAATCATCTCATACTGGTATAGGGAGAGGTTCCTGCTGCTGGTGTGAGGGACAGATTACGCTATAAATTAATCACGTACTTGTATAGGGAGAGGTTCCTGCTTCTAGTGTGAGGGACAGATTACCGTTGTAAAATCATCTCATAGTGGTATAGGGAGAGGTTCCTGCTGCTGGTGTGAGGGACAGATTACTGTTATAAAATCATCTCATACTAGTATAGAGAGGGGTTCATGCTGCAGGTGTGAGGGACAGATTACCGTTTTAAAATCATCTCATACTAGTATAGGGAGAGGTTCCTGCTGCTGGTGTAAGGGACAGATTAGCGTTATAAAATCATCTCATAATGGTATAGGGAGAGTTTCCTGCTGCTGGTGTGAGTGACAGATTACCGTTATAAAATCATCTCATACCTGTATAGGGAGAGGTTCATGTTATTGGTGTGATGGACAGATTACCGTTATAAAATCATCTTATACTAGTATAGGAAAGGTTCCTGCTGATGGTGTGAGGGACAGATTAGTGCTATTAAATCATTTTATACTGGTGTAGGGAGAGGTTCCTGCTGCTGGTGTGAGAGACAGATTAGCATTATAAAATCAACTCATACTGGTGTAGGGAGTGGTTCCTGCTGCTGGTTTGAGCATCAGATTACCATTATAAAATCATCTCATACTGGTGTAGGGAGAGGTTCCTGCTGCTGGTGTGAGGGACAGATTAGCGTTATAAAATCATCTCATAGTGGTATAAGGATAGGTTCCTGCTGCTGGTGAGAGGAACAGATTACCCTTATAAATTAATCTCATACTGGTGTAGGGAGAGGTTCCTGCTGCTGGTGTGAGAGACCGATTAGCGTTAAAAAATCAACTCTTACTGGTGTAGGGAGTGGTTCCTGCTGCTGGTTTGAGCAACAGATTACCATTATAAAATCATCTCATACTGGTGTAGGGAGAGGTTCCTGCTGCTGGTGAGAGGGACAGATTAGCGTTATAAAATCATCTCATACGGGTGTAGGGAGTGGTTCCTGCTGCTGGTGTGAGGGACAGATTAGCGTTATAAAATCATCTCATACTGGTTTAGGGAGAGGTTCCTGCTGCCGGTGTGAGGGACAGAATAGCGTTATACAATCATCTCATACTGGTAAAGGGAAAGGTAAATGCTGCTGGTGTGAGGAACAGATTAGCATTATAAAATCATCTCATACTGGTATAGGGAGAGGTCCCTGCTGCTGATGTGAGGGACAGATTAGCGTTATAAAATCATCTCATACTGGTATAAGGAGAGGTTCCTGCTGCTGGTGTGAGGGACAGATTAGTGTTATAAAATCATCTCATACAAGTATAGCGAGAGTTTCCTGCTGCTGGTGTGAGGGACAGATAAGCGTTATAAAATCATCTCATACTAGTATAGGGAGAGGTTCCTGCTGCTGTTGTGAGGGACAAATTAGTGTTATAAAATCATCTCATACTTTTGTAGGGAGAGGTTTCTGCTGCTGGTGTGATGGACAGATTAACGTTATAAAATCATCTCATACTGGTGTAGGGAGAGGTTTCTTCTGCTGTTGTGAGTAACAGATTAGCGTTATAAAATCATCTCATACTGGTTTAGGTAGAGATTCCTGCTGCAGGTGTGAGGGACAGATTAGTGTTATACAATCATTTCATACTGGTAAAAGGGAAAGGTAAATGCTGCTGGTGTGAGGAACCGATTAGCGTTATAAAATCATCTCAAACTGGTGTAGAGAGAGGTTCCTGCTGCCGGTGTGAGGGAAAGATTACCATTATAAAATCATCTCATACTTGTGTAGAGAGAGGTTACCTGCTGCTGGTGTGAGGGACAGAAAACCGTTATAAAATCATCTCATACTGATATAGGTAGAGGTTCATGCTGCTGGTGTGAGGGACAGATTAGCGTTATAAAATCATCTCATACTGGTATAGGGAGAGGTTCCTTCTGCTGGTGTGAGGGACAGATTAGCGTTATATAATCATCTCATACTGGTGTAGGGAGAGGTTCCTGCTGCTGGTGTGAGTGACAGATTACCGTTATAAAATAATCTCATACTGGTATAGGGAGAGGTTCCTGCTGTTGGTGTGATGGACAGATTAGCGTTATAAAATCATCTCAAACTGGTGTAGGGAAAGGTTCCTGCTGCTGGTGTGAGGGAAATATTACCATTATAAAATCATCTCATACTGGTGTAGAGAAAGGTTGCTTGCTGCTGGCGTGAGGGACAGAAAACGGTTATAACATCATCTCATACTGATATAGGTAGAGGTTCATGCTGCTGGTGTGAGGGACAGATTACCGTTATAAAATCATCTCATAGTGGTGTAGGGAGAGGTTCATGCTGCTGGTGTGAGGGACAGATTACGTTATAAAATCCTCTCATACTGGTATAGGGAGAGGTTCATGCTGCTGGTGTGAGGGACAGATTACGTTATAAAATCATCTCATACTGGTATAGGGAGAGGTTCCTGCTGTTGGTCTGATGGAAAGATTAGCGTTACAAAATCATCTCAAACTGGTGTAGGGAGAGGTTCCTGCTGCTGGTGTGAGGGAAAGATTACCATTATAAAATCATCTCATACTGGTGTAGAGAAAGGTTACTTGCTGCTGGCGTGAGGGACAGAAAACAGTTATAACATCATCTCATACTGATATAGGTAGAGGTTCATGCTGCTGGTGTGAGGGACAGATTACCGTTATAAAATCATCTCATAGTGGTGTAGGGAGAGGTTCCTTCTGCTGGTTTGAGGGACAGATTACCGTTATAAAATCCTCTAATACTAGTGTAGGGAGAGGTTCATGCTGCTGGTGTGAGGGACAGATTAGCGTTATAAAATTATCTCATACTGGTATAGGAAGAGGTTCATGCTGCTGGTATGAGGGACCGATTACATTATAAAATCATCTCATACTGGTACAGGGAGAGGTTCCTGCTGCTGGTGTGAGGGACAGATTAGCGTTATAAAATCATCTCATACTAGTATAGTGAGAGGTCCCTGCTGCTGGTGTGAGGGACAGAATACGGTTATAAAATCATCTCATACTGGTAAAGTGAGATTTTCCTGCTGATGGTGTGAGGGACAGATTACCGTTAAAAAATCATCTCATACTGGTATAGGGAGAGGTTCCTGCTGCTGGTGTGAGGGAAAGATTACCATTATAAAATCATTTCATACTGGTGTAGAGAAAGGTTACTTGCTGCTGGCGTGAGGGACAGAAAACGGTTATAAAATCATCTCATACTGATATAGGTAGAGGTTCATGCTGCTGGTGTGAAGGACAGATTACCGTTATAAAATCATCTCATAGTGGTGTAGGGAGAGGTTCCTGCTGCCGGTGTGAGGGACAGAATAGCGTTATACAATCATTTCATACTGGTAAAGAGAAAGGTAAATGCTGCTGGTGTGAGGAACAGATTAGCATTATAAAATCATCTCATACTGGTATAGGGAGAGGTCCCTGTTGCTGATGTGAGAGACAGATTAGCGTTATAAAATCATCTCATACTGGTAAAGTGAGAGTTTCCTGCTGATGGTGTGAGGGACAGATTACCGTTAAAAAATCATCTCATACTTGTATAGGGAGAGGTTCCTGCTGCAGGTGTGTGGGACAGATTAGCGTTATAAAATCATCTCAAACTGGTGTAGAGAGAGGTTCCTGCTGCCGGTGTGAGGGAAAGATTACCATTATAAAATCATCTCATACTTGTGTAGAGAGAGGTTACCTGCTGCTGGTGTGAGGGACAGAAAACCGTTATAAAATCATCTCATACTGATATAAGTAGAGGTTCATGCTGCTGGTGTGAGGGACAGATTAGCGTTATAAAATCATCTCATACTGGTATAGGGAGAGGTTCCTTCTGCTGGTGTGAGGGACAGATTAGCGTTATAAAATCATCTCATACTGGTGTAGGGAGAGGTTCCTGCTGCTGGTGTGAGGGACAGTTAAAGTTATAAAATCATGTCATACTGGTATAATGAAAGGTACCTGCTGCTGGTGTGAGGAACAGATTAGCGTTATAAAATAATCTCATACTGGTATAGGGAGAGGTCCCTGCTGCTGATGTGAGGGACAGATTAGCGTTATAAAATCATCTCATACTGGTATAGGGAGAGGTTCCTGCTGCTGGTGTGAGGGACAGATTAGCGTTATAAAATCATCTCATACTAGTATAGCGAGAGGTTCCTGCTGCTGGTCTGAGGGACAGAATACCGTTATAAAATCATCTCATACTGGTAAAGTGAGAGTTTCCTGCTGCTGGAGCGAGGGACAGATTACCGTTATAAAATCATCTCATACTAGTATAGGGAGAGGTTCCTGCTGCTGTTGTGAGGGACAAATTAGTGTTATAAAATCATCTCATACTGGTGTAGGGAGAGGTTGCTGCTGCTGGGGTGATGGACAGATTAACTTTATAAAATCATCTCATACTGGTGTAGGGAGAGGTTCCTTCTGCTGTTGTGAGTAACAGATTAGCGTTATAAAATCATCTCATACTGGTTTAGGTAGAGATTCCTGCAGCCTGTGTGAGGGACAGATTAGTGTTATACAATCATTTCATACTGGTAAAGGGAAAGGTAAATGCTGCTGGTGTGAGGAACAGATTAGCGTTATAAAATCATCTCATACTGGTATAGGGAGAGGTCCCTGTTGCTGATGTGAGGGACAGATTTGCTCTATAAAATCATCTCATACTGGTATAGCGAGAGGTTCCTGCTGCTGGTGTGAGGGACAGAATACCGTTATAAAATAATCTCATACTGGTAAAGTGAGAGTTTCCTGCTGATGGTGTGAGGGACAGATTACCGTTAAAAAATCATCTCATACTGGTATAGGGAGAGGTTCCTGCTGCTGGTGTGTGGGACAGATTAGCGTTATAAAATCATCTCAAACTGGTGTAGGGAGAGGTTCCTGCTGCCGGTGTGAGGGAAAGATTACCATTATGAAATCACCTCATACTTGTGTAGGGAGAGTTTCCTGCTGCTGGTGTGAGGGACAGATTAGCGTTATAAAATCATCTCATACTGGTATAGGTAGAGGTTCCTGCTGCTAGTGTGAGGGACAGATTACATTATAAAATCATCTCATACTGGTGTAGGGAGAGGTTCCTGCTGTAGGTGTGATGGACAGATTAACGTTATAAAATCATTTTATACTGGTGTAGGGAGAGGTTCCTTCGGCTGGTGTGAGGGACAGATTAGCGTTATGAAATCATCTCATACTGGTATAGGGAGAGGTTCCTGCTGCTGGTGTGAGGGACAGTTAAAGTTATAAAATCATCTCATAATGGTATAGGGAGAGGTTCATGCTGCTGGTGTGAGGAACAGATTAGCGTTATAAAATAATCTCATACTGGTATAGGGAGAGGTCCCTGCTGCTGATGTGAGGGACAGATTAGCGTTATAAAATCATCTCATACTGGTATAGGGAGAGGTTCCTGCTGCTGGTGTGAGGGACAGATTAGTGTTATAAAATCATCTCATACAAGTATAGCGAGAGGTTCCTGCTGCTGGTCTGAGGGACAGAATACCGTTATAAAATCATCTCATACTGGTAAAGTGAGAGTTTCCTGCTGCTGGTGTGAGGGACAGATAAGTGTTATAAAATCATCTCATACTAGTATAGGGAGAGGTTCCTGCTGCTGTTGTGAGGGACAAATTAGTGTTATAAAATCATCTCATACTGGTGTAGGGAGAGGTTTCTGCTGCTGGTGTGATGGACAGATTAACGTTATAAAATCATCTCATACTGGTGTAGGGAGAGATTCCTTCTGCTGTTGTGAGTAACAGATTAGCGTTATAAAATCATCTCATACTGGTTTAGGTAGAGATTCCTGCTGCCGGTGTGAGGGACAGATTAGTGTTATACAATCATTTCATACTGGTAAAAGGGAAAGGTAAATGCTGCTGGTGTGAGGAACCGATTAGCGTTATAAAATCATCTCAAACTGGTGTAGAGAGAGGTTCCTGCTGCTGGTGTGAGGTTCCTGCTGCCCGGTGTGAGGGAAAGATTACCATTATAAAATCATCTCATACTGATATAGGTAGAGGTTCATGCTGCTGGTGTGAGGGACAGATTAGCGTTATAAAATCATCTCATACTGGTATAGGGAGAGGTTCCTTCTGCTGGTGTGAGGGACAGTTAAAGTTATAAAATCATCTCATAATGGTATAGGGAGAGGTTCATGCTGCTGGTGTGAGGAACAGATTAGCGTTATAAAATAATCTCATACTGGTATAGGGAGAGGTTCCTTCTGCTGGTGTGAGGGACAGATTAGCGTTATAAAATCATCTCATTCTGGTGTAGGGAGAGGTTCCTGCTGCTGGTGTGAGTGACAGATTACCGTCATAAAATCATCTCATAGTGGTGTAGGGAGAGGTTCCTGCTGCTGGTGTGAGGGACAGATTAGCGTTATAAAATCATCTGATACTATTGTAGGGAGAGGTTCATGCTGCTGGTGTGAGGGACAGATTAGCGTTATAAAATCATCTCATACTGGTATAGGGAGAGGTTCATGCTGCTGGTGTGAGGGACAGATTACGTTATAAAATCATCTCATACTGGTATAGGGAGAGGTTCCTACTGTTGGTGTGATGGACAGATTAGCGTTATAAAATCATCTCAAACTGGTGTAGAGAGAGGTTCCTGCTGCTGGCGTGAGGGACAGAAAACGGTTATAACATCATCTCATACTGATATAGGTAGAGGTTCATGCTGCTGGTGTGAGGGACAGATTACCGTTTTAAAATACTCTCATACTAGTGTAGGGAGAGGTTCCTGCTGATGGTGTGAGGGACAGATTACCGTTATAAAATCATCTCATACTGGTGTAGGAAGTGGTTCCTGTTGCTGGTGTGAGGGACAGATTACCGTTATAAAATACTCTCATACTAGTGTAGGGAGAGGTTCCTGCTGATGGTGTGAGGGACAGATTACCGTTATAAAATCATCTCATACTGGTGTAGGGAGTGGTTCCTGTTGCTGGTGTGAGGGACAGATTACAGTGAAAAAATCATCTCATACTGGTATAGGGAGAGGTTCCTGCTGCTGGTGTGACGGACAGATCAGCGTTATAAAATCATCTCAAACTGGTGTAGGGAGAGGTTCCTGCTGCTGGTGTGAGGGAAAGATTACCATTATAAAATCATTTCATACTGGTGTAGAGAAAGGTTACTTGCTGCTGGTGTGAGGGACAGGTTATAATGGTTATAAATGGTTATAAAATCATCTCATACTGATATAGGTAGAGGTTCATGCTGCTGGTGTGAAGGACAGATTACCGTTATAAAATCATCTCATAGTGGTGTAGGGAGAGGTTCCTGCTGCTGGTGTGAGGGACATATTACCGTTATAAAATCCTCTCATACTAGTGTAGGGAGAGGTTCATGCTGTTGGTGTGAGGGACAGATTAGCGTTATAAAATCATCTCATACTGGTATAGGGAGAGGTTCATGCTGCTGGTGTGAGGGACAGATTACGTTATAAAATCATCTCATACTGGTATAGGGAGAGGTTCCTGCTGTTGGTGTGATGGAAAGATTAGCGTTACAAAATCATCTCAAACTGGTGTAGGGAGAGGTTCCTGCTGCTGGTGTGAGGGAAAGATTACCATTATAAAATCATCTCATACTGGTGTAGAGAAATGTTACTTGCTGCTGGCGTGAGGGACAGAAAACAGTTATAACATCATCTCATACTGATATAGGTAGAGGTTCATGCTGCTGGTGTGAGGGACAGATTACCGTTATAAAATCATCTCATAGTGGTGTAGGGAGAGGTTCCTTCTGCTGGTGTGAGGGTCAGATTACCTTTATAAAATCCTCTCATACTAGTGTAGGGAGAGGTTCATGCTGCTGGTGTGAGGGACAGATTAGCGTTATAAAATGATCGCATACTGGTATAGGAAGAGGTTCATGCTGCTGGTATGAGGGACAGATTACATTATAAAATCATCTCATACTGGTACAGGGAGAGGTTCCTGCTGCTGGTGTGAGGGACAGATTAGCGTTATAAAATCATCTCATACTAGTATAGTGAGAGGTCCCTGCTGCTGGTGTGAGGGACAGAATACGGTTATAAAATCATCTCATACTGGTAAAGTGAGATTTTCCTGCTGATGGTGTGAGGGACAGATTACCGTTAAAAAATCATCTCATACTGGTATAGGGAGAGGTTCCTGCTGCTGGTGTGAGGGACAGATTAGCGTTATAAAATCATCTCAAACTGGTGTAGGGAGAGGTTCCTGCTGCTGGTGTGAGGGAAAGATTACCATTATAAAATCATTTCATACTGGTGTAGAGAAAGGTTACTTGCTGCTGGCGTGAGGGACAGAAAACGGTTATAACATCATCTCATACTGATATAGGTAGAGGTTCATGCTGCTGGTGTGAGGGACAGATTACCGTTATAAAATCATCTCATAGTGGTGTAGGGAGAGGTTCCTGCTGCTGGTGTGAGGGACAGATTAGCGTTATAAAATCATCTCATACTGGTGTAGGGAGTGGTTCCTGTTGCTGGTGTGAGGGACAGATTACCGTTAAAAAATCATCTCATACTGGTATAGGGAGAGGTTCCTGCTGCTGGTGTGACGGACAGATTAGCGTTATAAAATCATCTCAAACTGGTGTAGGGAGAGGTTCCTGCTGCTGGTGTGAGGGAAAGATTACCATTATAAAATCATTTCATACTGGTGTAGAGAAAGGTTACTTGCTGCTGGCGTGAGGGACAGAAAACGGTTATAAAATCATCTCATACTGATATAGGTAGAGGTTCATGCTGCTGGTGTGAAGGACAGATTACCGTTATAAAATCATCTCATAGTGGTGTAGGGAGAGGTTCCTGCTGCTGGTGTGAGGGACATATTACCGTTATAAAATCATCTCATACTGGTAAAGTGAGAGTTTCCTGCTGATGGTGTGAGGGACAGATTATCGTTAAAAAATCATCTCATACTGATATAGGGAGAGGTTCCTGCTGCTGGTGTGAGGGACTGATTAGCGTTATAAAATCATCTCAAACTGGTGTAGGGAGAGGTTCCTGCTGCTGGTGTGAGGGAAAGATTACCATTATAAAATCATCTCATACGGATGTAGAGAAATGTGACTTGCTGCTGGCATGAGGGACAGAAAACGGTTATAAAATCATCTCATACTCAAATAGGTAGAGGTTCATGCTGCTGGTGTGAGGGACAGATTATCGTTATAAAATCATATCATAGTGGTGTAGGGAGAGGTTCCTGCTGCTGGTGTGAGGGACAGATTACCGTTATAAAATCCTCTCATACTAGTGTAGGGAGAGGTTCATGCTGCTGGTATGAGGGACAGATTAGCGTTATAAAGTCATCTCATACAGGTATAGGGAGAGGTTCATGCTGCTGGTGTGTGGGACAAATTACGTTATAAAATCATCTCATACTGGTATAGGGAGAGGTTCCTGCTGCTGGTGTGAGGGACAGATTAGCGTTATAAAATCATCTCAAACTGGTGTAGGGAGAGGTTCCTGCTGCTGGTGTGAGGGAAAGATTACCATTATAAGATCATCTCATACTGGTGTAGAGAAAGGTTACTTGCTGCTGGCATGAGGGACAGAAAACGGTTATAAAATCGTCTCATACTGATATAGGTAGAGGTTCATGCTGCTGGTGTGAGGGACAGATTACCGTTATAAAATCATCTCATAGTGGTGTAGGGAGAGGTTCCTGCTGCTGATGTGAGGGACAGATTACCGTTATAAAATCATCTCATACTGGTATAGGGAGAGGTTCATGCTGCTGGTGTGAGGGACAGATTATGTTATAAAATCATCTCATACTGGTATAGGGAGAGGTTCCTGCTGCTGGTGTGAAGGACAGATTACGTTATAAAATCATCTCATACCTGTATAGGGAGAGGTTTATGCTGTTGGTGTGAGGGACAGATTACCATTATAAAAACAACTCATACTAGTATAGTGAGAGGTTCCTACTGCTGGTGTGAGGGACAGATAACCGTTATGAAATCATCTCATACTGGCATAGGGAGAGGTTCCTGCTGCTGGTGTGAGGGACAGATTAGCGTTATAAAATCATCTTATACTGGTATAGGGAGAGGTTCCTGCTGCTGGTTTGAGGGATAGATTACCTTTTTAAAATCATCTCATTCTGGTATAGGTAGAGGTTCCTGCTGCTGGTGTGAGGGACAGATTACCGTCATATAATAATCTCATACTGGTATAGGCAGAGGTTCATACTGCTGGTGTGAGGGACAGATTACCGTTATAAAATCATCTCATACTGGTATAGGGAGAGGTTCCTGCTGCTGGTGTGAGGGATAGATTACCTTTTTAAAATCATCTCATACTGGTATAGGTAGAGGTTCCTGCTGCTGGTGTGATGGACAGATTACCATTATAAAATAATCTCACACTGGTATAGGCAGAGGTTCATACTGCTGGTGTGAGGGACAGATTACCGTTATAAAATCATCTCATACTAGTATAGGGAGAGGTTCCTGCTGCTGGTGAGAGGGACAGATTAGCGTTATAAAATCATCTCATACCTGTATAGGGAGAGGTTCATGCAATTATTTTGATGGACAGATTACAGTTATAAAATCATTGTATACTAGTATAGGGAGAGGTTCCTGCTGCTGGTGTGAGGGACAGATTAGTGTTATTAAATCTTTTCATACTAGTATAGGGAGAGGTTCCTGCTGCTAGTGTGAAGGACAGATTACCGTTATAAAATCATCTCATACTGACATAGGGAGAGGTTCCTGCTGCTGGTGAGAGGAACATATTACCATTATAAATTCATCTCATACTGGTGTAGGGAGAGGTTCCTGCTGCTGGTGTGAGAGACAGATTAGCCTTATAAAATCACCTCATACTGTTGTAGGGAGTGGTTCCTGCTGCTGATTTGAGCAGCAGATTACTATTATAAAATCATCTCATACTGGTATAGGGAGAGGTTCCTGCTGCTGGTGTGAGAGACAGATTAGCGTTATAAAATCATCTCATACTGGTATACTGAGAGGTTCCTACTGCTGGTGTGAGGGACAGATTACCGTTATAAAATAATCTCATACTGGTATAGGCACAGGTTCATACTGCTGGTGTGAGGGACAGATTACCATTTTAAAATCATCTCATGCTAGTATAGGGAGAGGTTCCTGCTGCTGGTGTGAGGGACAGATTACCATTATAAAATCATCTCATACTGGTATAGGGAGAGGTTCCTGCTGCTGGTGTGAGGGACAGATTACCGTTATAAATTCATCTCATACTGGTATAGGTAGAGGTTCCTGCTGCTGGTGTGATGGACAGATTACCATTATAAAATAATCTCACACTGGTATAGGCAGAGGTTCATGCTGCTGGTGTGAGGGACAGATTACCGTTATAAAATCATCTCATACTAGTATAGGGAGAGGTTCCTGCTGCTGGTGTGAAGGACAGATTAGCGTTATAAAATCATCTCATGCTGGTATAGGGAGAGGTTCCTGCTGCTGGTGTGAGGGACAGATTACCGTTATAAAATCATCTCATACTAGTATAGGGAGGGGTTCATGCTGCAGGTGTGAGGGACAGATTACCGTTTTAAAATCATCTCTTACCTGTATAGGGAGAGGTTCATGCTATTGGTGTGATGGACAGATTACCGTTATAAAATCATCTTATACTAGTATAGGGAGAGGTTCCTGCTGCTGGTGTGAGGGACAGATTAGTGTTATTAAATCATCTCATACTGGTGTAGGGAGACGTTCCTGCTGCTGGTATGAGGGACAGATTACCGTTATAAAATCTTCTCATACTGGTATAGGGCGAGGTTCCAGCTGCTGGTGAGAGGAACAGATTACCATTATAAATTAATCTCATACTGGTGTAGGGAGAGGTTCCTGCTGCTGGTGTGAGAGACAGATTAGCGTTATAAAATCAACTCATACTGGTGTAGGCAGTGGTTCCTGCTGCTGGTTTGAGCAACAGATTACCAGTATAAAATCATCTCATACTGATGTAGGGAGAGGTTCCTGCTGCTGGTGTGAGGAACAGATTAGTGTTATAAAATTATCTCAAACTGGTTCGGAGAGGTTCCTGCTGCTGGTGTGAGGGAAAGATTACCATTATAAAATCATCTCATACTGGTGTAGAGAGAGGTTACCTGCTGCTGGCGTGAGGGACAGAAAACCGTTATAAAATCATCTCATACTGATATAGGTAGAGGTTCATGCTGCTGGTGTGAGGGACAGATTAGCGTTATAAATCATCTCATACTGGTATAGGGAGAGGTTCCTTCTGCTGGTGTGAGGAACAGATTACCGTTATAAAATCATCTCATACTAATGTAGGGAGAGGTTCATGCTGCTGGTGTGAGGGACAGATTACGTTATAAATTAATCACGTACTTGTATAGGTAGAGGTTCCTGCCTCTGGTGTGAGGGACAGATTACAGTTATAAAATCATCTCATACCTGTATAGGGAGAGGTTTATACTGTTGGTGTGAGGGACAGATTGCCGTTATAAAAACAACTCATACTAGTATAGGGAGAGGTTCCTACTGCTGGTGTGAGGGACAGATTACTATTATGAAATCATCTCCTACTGGTAAAGGGAGAGGTTCTTGCTGCTGGTGTGAGGGATAGATTACCTTTTTAAAATCATCTCATACTGGTATAGGTAGAGGTTCCTGCTGCTGGTGTGAGGGACAGATTACCGTTATAAAATAATCTCATACTGGTATAGGCAGAGGTTCATACTGCTGGTGTGAGGGACAGATTACCGTTATAAAATCATCTCATACTAGTATAGGGAGAGGTTCCTGCTGCTGGGGTGATGGACAGATTACCATTATAAAATCATCTCATACTGGTATAGGGAGAGGTTCCTGCTGCTGGTGTGAGGTACAGATTACCGTTATAAAATCATCTCATACCGGTAAAGGTAGAGGTACCTGCTGCTGGTGTGATGGACAGATTACCATTATAAAATAATCTCACACTGGTATAGGCAGAGATTCATACATCTGGTGTGAGGGACAGATTACCGTTATAAAATCATCTCATACTAGTATAGGGTGAGGTTCCTGCTGCTGGTGTGAGGGACAGATTAGCGTTATAAAATCATCTCATACTAGTATAGGGAGAGGTTCCTGCTGCTGGTGTGAGGGACAGATTACTGTTATAAAATCATTTCATACTAGTATAGGGAGGGGTTCATGCTGCAGGTGTGAGGGACAGATTACCGTTTTAAAATCATCTCATACTAGTATAGGGAGAGGTTCCTGCTGCTGGTGTAAGGGACAGATTAGCGTTATAAAATCATCTCATACTGGTATAGGGAGAGGTTCCTGCTGCTGGTGTGAGGGACAGATTACCGTTATAAAATCATCTCATCCAGGTAAAGGTAGAGGTACCTGCTGCTGGTGTGATGGACAGATTACCATTATAAAATAATCTCACACTGGTATAGGCAGAGGTTCATACTGCTGGTGTGAGGGACAGATTACCGTTATAAAATCATCTCATACTAGTATAGGGAGAGGTTCCTGCTGCTGGTGTGAGGGACAGATTAGCGTTATAAAATCATCTCATACCTGTATAGGGAGAGGTTCATGCTATTGGTTTGATGGACAGATTACCGTTATAAAATCATCTTATACAAGTATAGGGAGAGGTTCCTGCTGCTGGTGTGAGGGACAGATTAGTGTTATTAAATCATTTCATACTGGTATAGGGAGAGGTTCCTGCTGCTAGTGTGAAGGACAGATTACCGTTATGAAATCATCTCATACTGGCATAGGGAGAGGTTCCTGCTGCTGGTGAGAGGAACAGATTACCATTATGAATTCATCTAATACTAGTGTAGGGAGAGGTTCCTGCTGCTGGTGTGAGAGACAGATTAGCCTTATAAAATCAACTCATATTGTTGTAGGGAGTGGTTCCTGCTACTGATTTGAGCAACAGATTACCATTATAAAATCATCTCATACTGGTATAGGGAGAGGTTCCTGCTGCTGGTGTGAGAGACAGATTAGCGTTATAAAATCATCTCATACTGGTATACGGAGAGGTTCCTGCTGCTGGTGTGAGGGACAGATTAATGTTATAAAATAATCTCATACTGGTATAGGCAGAGGTTCATACTGCTGGTGTGAGGGACAGATTACCGTTATAAAATCATCTCATACTAGTATAGGGAGAGGTTCCTGCTGCTGGTGTGAGGGACAGATTACCATTATAAAATCATCTCATACTGGTATAGGGAGAGGTTCCTGCTGCTGGTGTGAGGGACAGATTACTGTTATAAAATCATCTCATACTAGTATAGGGAGGAGTTCATGCTGCAGGTGTGAGGGACAGATTACCGTTTTAAAATAATCTCATACTAGTATAGGGAGAGGTTCCTGCTGCTGGTGTAAGGGACAGATTAGCGTTATAAAATCATCTCATACTGGTATAGGGAGAGGTTCCTGCTGCTGGTGTGAGAGACAGATTAGCCTTATAAAATCAACTCATACTGGTGTAGGCAGGGGCGTAACGATAGGGGTTGCAGGGGTTGCAATTGCAACCGGGCCCCATGGTCCAGGGGGCCCATGTGCCTCCCTTGTACACCTGAATAGGAGGGATGGTGGGGGTGGCATTTAGAGGACCCAATCCCCTCCATTTTCCTCTATCCAGTTTACTTGTCTTCTGATGTTCCCAGGGCCCCTGTGTGCTTCCCTGGTCCCCCTGGGGCCTGCTGCAGAACTTGTGAAAGGGCCCCACTGCAGTACCATAATAAAGGGACCCACGATAAGCATAAAGGGCCCCAGGATCAGTGGGAAGAGGGAAGGGCCCTGGCCAGGGGTCAGGGGGCCCTTCATAATTTCTTGCACCGGGGCCCTGAAGGTTCTAGTTACGCCTCTGGGTGTAGGGAGTGGTTCCTGCTGCTGGTTTGAGCAACAGATTGCCATTATAATATCATCTCATACTGGTATAGGGAGAGGTGCGTGCTGCTGGTGTGAGGGACAGATTAACGTTATAAAATCATCTCAAACTGGTATAGGTAGAGGTTCCTGCTGCTGGTGTGAGGGACAGATTACCGTTATAAAATCATCTCATACTGGTATAGGTAGAGGTTCCTGCTGCTGGTGTGAGGGACAGATTACCGTTATAAAATAATCTCATACTGGTATAGGCAGAGGTTCATACTGCTGGTGTGAGGGACAGATTACCGATATAAAATCATCTCATACTAGTATAGGGAGAGGTTCCTGCTGCTGGTGTGAGGGACAGAATACCATTATAAAATCATCTCATACTGGTATAGGGAGAGGTTCCTGCTGCTGGTGTGAGGGACATATTAGCGTTATAAAATCATCTCATACTGGTATAGGTAGAGGTTCCTGCTGCTGGTGTGATGGACAGATTACCGTTATAAAATAATCTCACACTGGTATAGGCAGAGGTTTATACTGCTGGTGTGAGGGACAGATTACCGTTATAAAATCATCTCATACTAATATAGGGAGAGGTTCCTGCTGCTGGTGTGAAGGACAGATTAGCGTTATAAAATCATCTCATACTGGTATAGGGAGAGGTTCCTGCTGCTGGTGTGAGGGACAAATTACTGTTATAAAATCATCTCATACTAGTATAGGGAGGGGTTCATGCTGCAGGTGTGAGGGACAGATTACCATTTTAAAATCATCTCATACTAGTATAATGAGAGGTTCCTGCTGGTGGTGTAAGGGACAGATTAGCGTTATAAAATCATCTCATACTGGTATAGGGAGAGGTTCCTGCTGCTGGTTTGAGTGACAGATTACCGATATAAAATCATCTCATACCTGTGTAGGGAGAGGTTCATGCTATTGGTGTGATGGACAGATTACCGTTATAAAATCATCTTATACTAGTATAGGGAGAGGTTCCTGCTGCTGGTGAGAGGAACAGATTACCATTATAAAGAGAGCTGGTGTGAGAGACAGATTAGCGTTATAAAATCAACTCATACTGGTGTAGGGAGTCGTTCCTGCTGCAGGTTTGACCAACAGATTACCATTATAAAATCATCCCATACTGGTGTAGGGAGAGGTTGCTGCTGCTGGTGTGAGGGAGAGATTAGCGTTATAAAATCATCTCATACTGGTGTAGGGAGTGGTTCCTGCTGCTGGTGTGAGGGACAGATTAGCGTTATAAAAAATAATATAAATTTGTGCTTATTAGTACATTTGCGTCCAGAATGAGGAGAGTGTCAAATAAGTGATGTGGTTGTGGTGCTGCTGGTGTTGGTGAAGCTCCTGTTGCAAGGAGAGGATGTGGTCGATCTGTGCCAGCTACACGCACAAATGAAGCACCTTCCTCAGGTATGAGTAGCCGACAGAACCTTCAACGTTATATGGTAGGCCCGAATGCCGCTCAACGAATGGTGAGGCCAGAAAAAGTACAGGCGATAGTAGATTGGGTGGCAGACAATGCCTCCAGTTCATTCACATTGTCTCCCACCCGGTCCCTTGCTGAAAAGCTCAGAGTTGGCACCTGAACCCCATGTCCCATCTGTCTTTCACCTCAGCCCCTTGTAAATCTGCCAAGCAGTCTGAGCCCCAAGTCATGCAGCAGTCTCTTATGCTGTTTGATGACTCTGCTGGTGTGCATTCCATGGGCCATCCACATAGCCCTGCCCAAGAAGTGGAAGACATTGAGTGCACTGATGCCCAACCACTTCAGTTTCAGGATGAGGACATGGAAACAACATTGCAGCACGTCTCTGATGATGACAAAACTGCTGTGGCTTTCTACAGTGTGCAGACTGACAAGGAGTGCAGTGGTGAAAATTGGGTGGAAGATTATGTGGAGGATGATGAGGTCCTAGACCCCACATGGAATGAAGGTCATGCGAGTGACATGAGCAGTTTGGAGGAAGAGGTGGTGGTCGCACAGAGGCACCAGCACAGCAAAAGAGGAAGCAGGTTGCAAAAGCAGACAGTACGCCTGCTACAAGCCACCACACCCAGGGACCTAGCACACAAAAGGCAGCTCAAAGGAGTTTCTCTGGCATGGCAGTTCTTCAGACAATGTGCTGATGACAAGACACGAGGGGTTGCTGTGCAATCAGAGCCTGAAGCGAGGCGTAAATGTTCTAAACCTGAGCACAACCTGCATGGCCAGGCATCTACGTGCAAAGCACGAGCTGCAGAGGAATAAGCACCTCAAGATCCAAGAAAGGTCTCGGGCTCCTCCTGCTTCCTCTTCTGCTGCTGCCTCGGCCTCTTCCTCCACCTCTACAGTGCCAGTGTCACCTGCCACCCAGCAAACAGATGATGTGACAGCAACGCCACCATGTCCGCCACCATGTCCGCCACCATCCCCAAGCTTTTCCACACCATGGTCCCATGGAAGCTTACAGCTGTCCATCTCCCAAACACTGGAGAGAAAGAGGAAGTACCCCCCTACCCACTGGCGATCCCTGGCCTTTGAAATGCTGTCATTCCGTCTGGTGGACACGGACCATTTTAAAAACCTGATGGCGGTGGCTGTCCCACAGTACGTGGTTCCCAGCTGCCACTACTTTTCCAGACGAGCCATCCCTTCCCTGCACAAACAAGTCGGGGACAAGATCAAGTGTGCACTGCGCAACGCCATCTGTGGCAAGGTCCACATAACCACTTATACGTGGACCAGTAAGCACGGGCAGGGACGCTATATCTCACTAACTGCATACTGGCAAATGTAGTGGCGGGTGGGCCTGAGGCGGATAGCAGTTTGGCGCATGTCCTTCTGCCACTGAGGATTGCAGGGCATTTCTCTTTGCCTCCTGTTGCCTCCTCCTCCTACTCCGCCTCCTCCTCCTCTACCACCTCCTCATCCACTCAGCGTAACAGCTACACCACCAACTTCAGCACATCCAGGGGGAAACGACAGCAGGCTGTTTTAAAACTGATATGTTTGGGGGATAAACCCCACACTGCGCAGGAGCTGTTTACAGGCATTGAACAACAGACCAATGAGTGGTTGTTGCCACTGAGCCTCAAGCCCGGCCTGGTGGTGTACAATAATGGGCGAAATCTCATAGCAGCCCTGGGCCTAGTTGTTTTGACGCACATCCCTTGCCTGGCGCATGTGCTGAATTTGGTGGTGCAGAAACTACCCGGATATGTCAGAGCTCCTGCAGAAAGTGTGGGCCGCCTGTGCACGCATTCGGCTTCTCACTCTGCTGCTGCTCGCCTGTCTGCGCTGCAGCGGAACTTCAGCCTTCCCGCTCACCGCCTCCTATTTGACGTGCCCACAAGGTGGAACTCCACCTTGCACGTGCTGGAGAGACTGTGCGAGCAGCAGCAAGCAATTGTGGAGTTTCAGCTGCAGCACGCACGGGTCAGTCGCTCGGCGGAACAGCACCACTTCACCACCAATGAGTGGGCCTCCATGCGAGACCTGTGTACCATATTGCGGTGTTTCGAGTACTCCACCAACATTGCCAGTGCCGATGGCGCTGTTCTCAGTGTTACTATCCCACTTCTATGTATCCTTGAAAAAACACTTTGGGCGATGATGGAAGAGGATGTGGCACCGGAGGAGGAGGAAGAGGGGTCATTTCCATGGTTATCAGGCCAGTCATTCACAAGTGGCTCGGAGGGTGAGTTCCTGCACCAGCATAGGCCAGGTAAAAAAACGTCAAGCCAGGGCACAGTTCTGGAGGATGAGGAGGACGAGGATTATGAGGAGGAGGAGGAACCGTGTTCACAGCAGGGTGGCACCCAACGCAGCTCATGGGCATCACTGGAGCATGGCTGGAGGATACTAAGGACACAGATGATACACCTCCCACAGAGGACAGCTTGTCTTTGCCTCTAGGCAGCCTGGCACACATGAGTGACTACACGCTGCAGTGCCTGTGCAACGACAGCCGAGTTGCCCACACTGTAACTTGTGCTGATTACTAGAGTTGAGCAAACCCGGACTGTAAAGTTCGGGTCCGTACCGAACTTTGGGGTGTCCGGGACCCGAACCCGGACATTTCAAAAAAAGTTTGTGTTCGAGTTTGCGGTTCTAATATTTGATTCCACATGCTGAATAGCTGCCAAGGGTCAACAAGTGTTTCACTGGTTTGCCCTTAGAAGCCATCACAGCCATGCCTACTAATGGCATGGCTGTGATTGGCCAGTGCATCATGTGACACAGCCTCTATATGGGGTTGGCTCAGGATAGTTTAGGGAGAGAATGCTGCTGGCTCTGTGAGGGACAGATTGCAGATATTATAGAACATCTCATCCTGCATTACTGAACGATCTGATTGTGGACTAGGTAGATATACTAACGCTGCTGCTTTGAGGGACAGATTGGAGACCTCATCCTGCTGCACAGAACAATCTGACTGAACTAGGTAGAGTCTGTTGCTTTAAGGGAAAGATTATTGTTCTAAAATCATCTCCAAGTTCTATAGGGAAAAGTTCCAGCTGTTGCTTTAAGGGACAGATTATTGTTCTAAAATCATCTCCAAGTTCTATAGGGAAAGTTTCTTCCAGCTGTTGCTTAGAGAGCCATATTATTGTTCTAAAATCATCTCCAAGTTCTATAGGGAAAGTTTCTTCCAGCCGTTGCTCAGAGAGCCATATTATTGTTCTAAAATCATCTCCAACTTGGAGATGATTTTAGAACAATAATATGGCTCTCTAAGCAAAGGCTGGAAGAAACTTTACCTATAGAACTTGGAGATGATTTTAGAACGATAATATGGCTCTCTAAGCAGCGGCTGGAAGAAACTTTCCCTGTAGAACTTGGAGACTCCAAGTCCTTTAGGGAAAGTTTCTTCCAGCTGTTGCTTAGAGGGACAGATTATTGTTCTAAAATCATCTCCTAGTTCTATAGGGAGAGGTTCCTGCTGTTGCTTAAAGGGACAGATTATTGTTTCTTGCACAAAATTAGAAAGTGCATCTACATTGCTGGTTTAAAAAAAAAAATTCTAAAAACTACATTTGCATCCAGCAGTGCATTTCTTGCACAAAAATAAAAAAATGTCTACATTGCTGGTTTTAAAAAAAGAAAGAATCCAAAAACTACATTTGCGGCCAGCGGTGCATTTCTTGCACAAAAATAAAAAAAACAGTGTTGGCTACCTCCTCCTCCTCCTCCTCCACCGCCACTTTCACAGCCTCCTCAACCTCCAACTCCACATCCACCTCCATTTTTGATTTTTTATTTAATTTTAGCGTAAAAATTATTTTAAGTTATTTCCCTATCCCCATTTCTTTGTAGGGCACTTGTCAGACTCTTACCCCCATTCTCCTTCCTTTTGCAGGCCTCTAGGACTTTCCAGGACTTTGTTACAGCCATTTTTGTGCCTAAATCAATTTGGTCCCCATTGATTTCAATGGGGTTCGGGGCCCGGGACAAAGTTTGGGTCAAGTTCGGTCCCGAACCTGGACTTTTTCCTGAAGTTCCGCCGAACCTGCAGAACCTGAACTTCCAGAGGTTTGATCAACTCTACTGATTACTGGGTGGCCACCCTGCTGGATCCCCATTACAAGGACAATGTGCCGTCCTTAATTCCTTCACTGGAGCGTGATCGGAAGATGCGTGACTACAAGAGCACGCTGGTAGATGCGCTGCTGAGGGCCTTCCCAAATGACACCATGGGCTCAGTGGAAGCAGAAGGCAAAGGCAGAGAAGGCGGAAAAGGATGCCAACACAGCTGTGGCACCGCCAGCACCTCAGAAGGCAGGGTTAGCATGGCCGAAATGTGGAAAAGCTTTGTCAGCAGCATGCCACAACAAACAGCACCACCAGCTGATAGGCAATGTCTTAGCAGTAGGCAGCATTTCAGCAACATGGTGGAACAGTATGTGCGCACGCGCCTACACGTACTGACTGATGGGTCTGCCCCATTCAACTTCTGGGTCTCCAAATTGGGCACATGGCCTGAGCTTGCCCTTTATGCCTTGGAGGTGCTGGCCTGCCCTACAGCCAGTGTATTGTCTGAACGTGTGTTTAGCATGGCAGGGGGCGTTATCACAGACAAGCGCAGCCGCCTATCTGCAGCCAACGTGGACAAGCTAACCTTTATTAAAATGAACCAGGCATGGATCCCACAAGACTTGTCTGTACCTTGTGCAGAATAGCCATTTATACCGGCCTCACATAGCCATTGGTATAGTTAAGTGAACATATCCTTTTTTTTTAATATGTCTCAATATTTTGGATGCTACCCCAATTAGAAAAAAAAACAAACAAGCAAAAACAGTGTTGGCTACCTTCTCCTCCTCCTCCTCCACCGCCAATTCCACCACCTACACCGCCATGGTCACGGTCTCCTCAACCCCCTACTCCACATCCACCTCTTCCTCCATTTGTTATTTTTTTTGTATGTGATTTTAAGTTATTTCCCTATCTACATTTGTTTGCAGGGCACTTGTCCTACTCTTACTCCCATTTGCTTCCTTTTGCAGCCATCTAGCCCTTTCCAGGACTTTTTTAGAGCCATTTTTGTGCCCAAAGTTCGGGTCACCATTGACTTCAATGGGGTTCGGGGTCAAGTTTGGGTCAAGTTCGGGGCCAAACTCAAACTTTTTCGCGAAGTTCGGCCGAACCCGCCGAACCCGAACATCCAGCTGTCCGCTCAACTCTACTCCTGACCAGGATATGTGCATAACATTGTAGTAGAATTGTTAAAATTGTGTTTGCATCTATAGAAAAAGATGTGTGATACACAGCATGGTAGGCCAATAATTTCTTTCTCTTGTTTGCTATAAACATCCAGACAATAATGAACAAAACTAAATCAAATAATATTACCAGGAATCTCACCATATTTGCGGTTATAGCACTATGACTAGTTTTTCCACAATGCTGAGTATTCACAGAGGTTGCTTTATGTTAACCATGTTCCAACAGGCAGTTAAGGCCCAGGGGCACCATAGAAAAAGCTCCAGGCAACAGTGTGAGGAAAAAATGGCCCTGTATCAGTGGTATCATTGTAAGGAAAACAATTTATGTGTCAGTGGTGTCACTGTAAGGAAAAATATCCCTGCATCAGTATTGTCACTGTAAGTTAAATATGTCCCTGACTCAGTGGTGCAATTGTAAGGAAAAAAATGTCGGGGGGTAGGGAGGGGGAAAAATAGTATGAAAGACTTGGAACACCCTGGGATAGAAGACATAAATACATTTTTCATCATACATAGCGCACTGCACTGTATGCTGGGTATGTCAATATTGGGAGTGGTTTAAACGGGAATAATTAAACAGAGCCTGTGCCTATTAACTGTATACAGTTCACACTTATGCAGCCATCCTCTTACCCTCAAAATACTGCTAATAGCGACAAAGGAAGCAAATCGCCCAGCATCAGTGTGAGGAGAAAATATCCCTGTGTCAGTAGTATCACAGAAAAGAAAAAAAGTCTGGTCTCAGTGGTGCCACCAAAAAAATATATAATGTCCCTAAGCGGGTGGTGTTACTGGAAGAAAAAAGCCCCTGCATTTGTGTCAGTGGGAGAGAAAAATACATTTGTGTCAGTGTTAGTAGGAGGAAAACAACAAGTAGTATGATGGGGGGCAGTTGATGGTGGGGGCAAGAAGAATAGAAGAGCAAGTTAATGGTGGGAATAGGAAGTACAGTGGGGGGAGTTAATGGAGGGGAACAAGCAGTACAGAGGGGGGGTGTTGATAATGGGGTCAGACAGTACAGAGAGAGCAGTTAATAATGGACACAGGCAGTACAGAGGTCAGGAGAAGACAGTATACACCGGTTCCTTCACTACACTGCATGCTCTGAAAACATTAGGGATATGCCACTGCTCCAAGCTAGTCTCTTAACGATTGGCATCTAAAGGGGTATGTGCAGTTCCAGATGAAACTGGACACTGCATTATAAATGTTGCTATGCCTTTATACTTGTGGAGCATTGTAACAGCCTGTGTAGGGTCTAGCAAGCATGAAAAAATATCATTTTTTGTTAAGTAACATCTTACCACATTCTCAGAGGGGCTTTTGGTTTTTCGGAGGGGATCTAAATTTTGTCATGGACCCTTTGCTAGACATCTCGTGAGTTCCTCCCACCTTTCGTACTCTTGTTTAAAACGCTTAAAAGCAGACCTGCAACTTCTGCATCTGGTTGACCCATAGAGGTTACTGTATCCTCAAGAGCAGGACTTCTCCTATTTCTCATCTGTCCTTCACACCTATTCATGCATTAACTATCTCTTGGTTACACACAAAGATTTGCCTAGACCGCAAGCATTGACGTCATCTCGTTCTCAGATCATGCTCCGGTCCACTTGATGCTCCAAGTGGGCCCAGTTGCTCCAAGCCCTCCATCCTGGAGGGTGAATGAAGCTCTGTCACAGTCAGAAGATATGAGGGCTGAGCTGTGGGCCCTCTTGACGGAGTGCTTCTCCCTTAACCGGGACTCTGTTGACAACCCTTTGATTCTCTGGGAGGTGCACAAACCAGTTGTCTGAAGGGTCCTGATCAAAATTGGGTCTCGACTCAAGCGGGACCAAACCCATCTGACAGACAAGCTCCTTGTCACGCACCTGATGGAGGAGTCTGTCTTGTGCAGGAAGCAACCACTCTTACGACCCTGGTTCGGGAACCCCTGATAGAGCAGACAGAGGGTTCCAGAGCACAGAGGGGCACGAGGGCTGGACTGGAACACTGGTGGCAAGGTAGGTCCGCCAGAGGCTCGTGCAGGTGTAGAGTAGTGAGGCAGGCTGAGGTCGGCAACTGGCTGGCAAGCGGTACAGAAGGATCAGGCAAAAGGGTCGTCAGGTGCAGGCAGGGTCGTTAACAAGCAGGCAGCGAGGTACAAGGGATCAGGCAGAAGAATGGTCGTGGGGCAAGCTGGGGGTCGGTGCAGGTGGAAGTCAATCAAAGGTCAAACAAGCCGGGTCTCAGGAACAGGTCAGGATACAGATTCAAAGGATAGGTAGCTCTCCAGATACACTCCAACGCTGTAGAACGGACAGCACTTGCTGACAGGAACAGGAAGTTTAAATAGAGCTGCTCATCCAGGACTTAGAGGAAGACACACCCGCATGCAATTAACCCTTGCACAGTCTTTTTCTAACATTGCCCCCCCCCCCAAGGGGCAGCCTCCGGATGCCCAAAAGGGCTCTCTTGGTTGGGTTGCTCCTTAAAAAAGTCCGGATAAGTTCAGGGGCATGAAGATTGCCCTCCGGTTCCCACCAGTTTTCTTCGGGGCCAAACCCCTTCCATTTTATCAAATACTGTGTGGATCCGGATCTCCTCCGACAGTCCAGAATGGCTTCAACCTCAAACTCCTTCTCTCCATCCACAAGCACTGGTTCCGGTGGTCCCTTTTTCCGACCCGGGAACGGATCTGGAGGGACTGGCTTAAGCAGAGATACATGGAACACCGGGTGCACACGTAAGGATGAAGGCAGGACCAGTTCATAAGTCACCCTGTTCACTCTCCTCTTAACGGGAAAAGGCCCAACAAATCTGGGTCCCAATTTTCTTGAGGGACAGGCAAGTTTTAGGTTTCTGGTGGCTAACCAGACCAAGTCACCCGGCTTGAGTTCCAACTCTCCCCGTCTTTTCCTGTCGAAAGCCTGTTTGGTGAGCTCTGTGGTCCTGGCAAGTGTGTCCCGCAGGATCTGTGTATTTTCCCTGAAAAAATTCAAGGTGTCTTGTACTGCTGGTACTGTACCTTCAATAGCCAAGCCAGGTAGAAAAGTCGGGTGGAATCCATAATTCGCCCAGAATGGGGACTGTTTGGTGGCCGAG
>BLSH010283337.1:93418-104522 GCA_018402905.1 Glandirana rugosa
AAAATCTTGTTATAGATCTAATAACATCTCATCCTGCATTACAGAACAATCTGACTGGACTAGGTAGAGTCTACTGCTTAGAGGGACAGATTATTGTTCTAAAATCATCTTCTAGTTCTATATGTTCAGGTTCCTGCTGTTGCAGTAAGGGACAGATTATTGTTCTAAAATCATCGCCTACTCCTATAGGGTCAGGTCCCTGCTGTTGCTGTAAGGGACAGATTATTGTTCTAAAATCATCGCCTACTTCTATAGGGTCAGGTTCCTGCTGTTGCTGTAAGGGACAGATTATTGTTCTAAAATCATTTTACATCCTTTTGCAGCCCTCTAGCACTTTCCAGGACTTTTTTACAGTCATTTTTGTGCCGAAAAGTTTGGGTCCCCATTGACTTCAATGGGGTTCGGGGTAAAGTTCGGGTCAAGTTCGGTACCGAACCCAAACTTTTTCGCGAAGTTCGGCCAAACCCACCGAACCCGAACATCCAGGTGTTCGCTCAACTCTACTCTTGATATCTCTCAATCGCGGCTTTCCCGGGTTGAGTCTTGGACCACTGTTAGTGTACTAAAAGCCCCGTGGTCATGCCCTTGACCGGTTTTGATCACGTCTTTGTCCAAGGGCATGGCCACACAGTGCTGCTTCACACTATATAGTCACTGCTCACCTGGATGTTAACCTTAACTGCACATTTCTTTAACCCTATGTATGACTGAGGACGGCCGATCCAATAGCACTTACACTCCCTTCTCCTTGCCAATGCTTGTGTGCTTATTTAAACCTATTTGTCTGTAAGGCTTTCTTCCTTTTTATGTATGTGGTCTGCCTTACTGTGTCTTTTCAGACCAAATTGCTCCTAATTACCAGATGCCTGCTGGTTATTTGTCTGTGCATGATGGCTGTTGGATCTTTGCTTTTTCCTCAGTCATTTGACACAAAACACTACTGCTATGAGCCAGGGTTGAATATTAAAATGAACTAATAATTCCAACACATTATTGCTCTAGCATAATTCAATAAAAGCTTTGACATCAACTATTAGTTGTTTACTTGGATAGCTCCTAAAAGTTGTAGCTATGATATCTCCTTATATAATTTGAATATTACTTGTTTTTTACCCTAGATCCCCTGGCAGGTATTTTCATATTTTCAATATTATGAACTTCTTTATATTATTATTGTTTCTCAGAGGGTCTAGAGTGGTTTCAAGGAGAAGGGAGCATAAGTGCTATTGGATCAGCCGTCCTCAGTCATACATAGGATTAAAGAAATGTGCAGCTAAGGATTAACATCCAGGTAAGCAGTGAGTATATAGAGTGAAGCCGTACTGTGTGGCCATGCCCTTTGACAAAGACGTGATCGAAACCGGTCAAAGGCATGACCACGCGGCTTTCAGTACACTGACAGTGATCCAGGACTCAACCCGGGAACGCCGCGAGTGAGAGATATCAAGAGCGGTGGGAGTCAGCAGATCAGCTGTGCAGTTTTTATGATTATGACACACCTTTAAAGGATCTTTACCATGTAAGCAGGATTTTAAGGAGGGGTTTCTTTTTATCAATAAAAATACAGGATTACACTATTAGTGTCCCCCTTTTTTTTGCATGGATACAATATTTGATGCCTGATGAAAAAACCATTTGGGGATAGTGGCCAGATCGGGAGAGATGACCATACACAGTTAATAGGATGGAAGCCGCTATGTGATCAGAAGAGACCATATCAAAGGCGATTATAAATCGAATTTGTGGTGAGTGCATGGCCATAAGGGGAAGGAGAGCATGCGGAGAAAAATGTGGAGGATTATAGCTCATAAAGAACATTTGTGAGGCTGTATACATCTTTCACTGGGAGCATGCTTAATATATAAAAAAAACTTTAAGGACTGAATTTTCTTCTGGTTTAATATGTAAAGAAAAAGACCTAAGAAGCGCTGCTAACATCCAAATGAACTTGTGTTCTTAGGCTGTATTGATATTGAATTGACTTTATTTATTTGTTATAGTAGCAGCTTCTAAGTTGTAACTTTGTATCAGATGTGCATGAGCGATGGGATTGGCAATATTAAGTTGACAACCATAGCAGAAGTGATATTAGTAGTTGCCATCTGTTGTTGAAGTTTTGAAATTCAGTTGATGTTAGAATATGACCAAATTTCAGTTTGGATGTCCTGAGCCAAATTTTCGGGTCATTGGTGTTTTTGTTTGCCTAGGCCAAAGACTATTTCTGCCTTAAAGGGTAACTCCACTTTTGTAGGGAAAAAAAAGCAAATGAAAAAAAAGATATAGTATATGATTGCAACACAAGTCATATTGTAATTGAATGTTGTTAAAAATTATCTTTCCTTTTAAATCTGCAGCACTGTCATTTTCTGTAAATTGCAATACAATATGGCAACCTGGAGGCATTCTGTACTCCATCTGTACACCATCCCAGGTATGTCATGTCCTGCTTGTGTGATTTTGTCACTGATTTTCCCAGAAGTCTGCACTAAGATACAAGTCAGATTTTGGGTATCCCCAAAATGTGGTTGTAAATGTAAATGTGATTTTTGGTGAGATACTCCCAAAGGGAAATCAAGTCTAAAGGGACTCAGACCTTGCCACTTTCCTCATTAGACAACTACCTGGGCACCCTTAGCTTGACTGCCAGTGCCATTATATATCACCCTTCTATCTAAGCATTCCTTGTTGGATTTTTAAAGTAAGTATCTCAGTCTCTGTTTTTTGGAGCTGTTAAACAAGCTTCCAGGAGTTTCCCAAACTATTCTGCTCAATATTGCACCATTTGCTTCTCTATAATACATACTTTTTTGGAACGTGGTTCAGATTTTCATTGCCTTTAATAGGACTTCTTGTTTGGAAGTTCTGATTTTCATGGCCTCTTAACTTTATGAAAATTTCAACTAAACCACAATTGATCACATTTTTCAGTTCTCTCTACTATCAGGCATTCTTTTGTCCAGTTTGTTAGCATTCCCCATGTGACATACCTATTACAAGTTAACTTATTTGTAAAGTAACATAAAAGTATATAAATAATTTATTTTTAAGTAGTGTACTTGTATCTGTTCACTTTAATGTAGAATTAAAGTGTATGGTAATTCTCCAGAAAATGTCCACAAGCAGTCAGCGCTGAAAACAGTTTGTCAGCATGTACTTCTAAATCATGATTGTCATAGTGATGCATAAATTATTTTCACACAATGTAAATAGCTCTGTTTAAACATTTAAAATTCAGAAGGTCAGGAACCTTCTTATTCCTCTTGTTATAGAGCACATGCATAAAAAAATCCAAGTCAAATAGCAATTTGATTACATCTGCAAATAGATGAGGGTAGAAAATGAAATCTATCAACTACAAATCAACTTTTCCTCCGGAGTACTATGTAAAGATATTTGCACCATAAATTTTTCTTGAGTATTCACCACTTTTTTTGTGCAATGGTATTGCTTTTAAACTGCTTTTTTTATTCATAAACTGCATTGACAGTTTCTATTAGCAATATTTCATGCTCACAAAGTATAAGCCGATGAAGCAGCTTGACGTTTTGACATTAAGTACCATGGAAAAGTTAAGTGATTTGGTTGTTTAACACATCCTTTGTAATCTATGGGACTTGCTCATAGTTTTAATACTTGTCAAGTGCAAATAAAATGTTGTGCCTTGCTGATTGGCACCAGCATCTGCATTATAGATTTTTTTTAATAAGCTATCTATATATTTTATTTATGAAATACATTGTTTTCAAAATTAAACTAAAGCAATATGTCACCACAAAAATGATTAAACTAACAGGAATTTTTTAAATCAAAATACTACATTTTTACCGGTTATATTGGAGTCCAAACTATAAGCACAATGTAAAGTAAAATTATTATCTACAGAGTGAAGCACAAAGTAGCATTAAAGTATAATTAAACACAAAATCTTTTTTTTTATTTTTTTTTTTAGTTTTGGGTAGAGTGGAAAGGGATTAGAACCCCTGTCAGTTTGTATTGCTGTCTGTCCCCCCCCCGCCCCCCCCATTAGGGAGATTCACCCTCTCTAT
Source organism: Glandirana rugosa (assembly GCA_018402905.1). Classification (NCBI taxonomy): domain Eukaryota; kingdom Metazoa; phylum Chordata; class Amphibia; order Anura; family Ranidae; genus Glandirana; species Glandirana rugosa. The sequence continues at coordinate 97,465 of BLSH010283337.1, forward strand.
TTGTCATGTTTTGCATTATCATTTAAAGGGAAAGTAAAAGAAAATCACACATTTTGGATTGTCCCCAGAAAAGTAGTAGAGGGAAAATCTTCCAATGGGGTCACTAGTTCTGGTGACCTGGGGATAGCCAAAGAAATTCCCTTAATTAGTTATAATTATAATTAGGCATAACCCTCCCTTACTCTATCCAAAATGAAAAAAAAGTTTTGCCTTAAAGTAGGTCTACTTTAAGAATGTTGATGATGAGGTTTGGGCTTTCAGGGATCGTGAGTTTGAATTCTGCAGGTTCAGGATTTGAGGTTCCAGCATATTTATGTGCAGATTCATCCAGAATATTTTTTAAGCCATAATGCATTGCATGGTCTTTGAACTATGGACAGCAGGCTTAGAAGGGCCAATGAGCAGATTTTTTGTTAAGCCAGCCTAAACACTATGAAAGGGGGCACAGGGCAGTCATATCATGTCTCTAATTCTGAATTCTAGCATTGTCAAGAAGCACAGTGGCTTCTTTAGTGGCTTTTTCAAAAGTTGATATTTGTATATACTGTACAAATGTAGCAATGACCCACATACTGTAGGTGCTGCCAGATTTTTACAGGCTCTCCTGTTTTCCTTATTGGTAACCTGGCCTATAGCTGCACTCAAACACTCATTTCTCAGACCCCACACATGCATTTACAAATACCTTCAAGAGTTGAGTAATGAGGTCTCCATGCAATGTCCATCATGCAGCATCTCTTAAGCTGTCTCAGATATTCTTCTACATTGCTGCCTCCTTTAAAGATGTTCAAATCAGGCAGCCTTCTTCCTAAAACTGAAGCCCTGTCACAGACCATCTTAGATTTTTTTAATCCCCAGGCAAAGACCCTTCTTCATTTTGACCCCCCCCCCCCTCAGGTAAAGGAATAAGAGGAAATTATTGGATTCTGCTACAAACACATAACTCTCGAGGCAGAGGTTGGGAGGCAAGGACTTTTCTAGACATGTGCGGTTCATTTCTTCCCGAATTAAAATTCAGAAACTTTTTTCATTATTCGAAAATTCTGAATTTCCAAATTACAATAGTAACAAATTGAAACTAATCCAAAATAAGGAAACTATATTTCAGATGAAATTCAAATTTGAATAGTTTTCAAATTAAATTTAAATTCAAATTGTTTTCAAATCAAATTTGAATTTCTGAAGAGAATAAAATAGAACAGAAAATAAAGGAATAGAATAGACAAGAATATAATAGAATAGTAACAAATAGAACAGAAAATAAAATAATATAATATGATAGAGTAAAACAGAACAGAATGGAAAATAAAAGAATAGGATTGACTAGAATAGAATAGAATAGAATATAAAAAAACAATATAATAGAAAGAATATAACCATCTTCCGAAATTTATATTCCAAATAGAATAAATTTGAATTCAAATAGAATATAAAAGAATAGAATAGAAAAAACAATTGAATGGTATAGAAAGAATGTAACAATATAATTGTTTTCTGAAATTCGGGTTTCAAATAGAATACATTTGAATTTGAATAGAATAGAAAAGAATAGACTATAATAGAAAAGAATAGAAAAAAACAATAGAATAAAAAGAATATAACCATCTTCCAAAATTCAAATTTCGAATAGAATTAATTCAATTTCAAATGGAATTCGATTCAAATGCATATTGAATGGAATTTGATTAGAATCCAAATGGAATTTGAATTGGAATTGATTTGAATTTTCCATATTCGGTTGAATTGAGTTCAGTTTGACTGAATTTGGAAAATTCTAATCAATTAGAATTTGAATAAACAAAACTAATTTTGAAAACAAATTAAACAAATTTAACTAAACTTATTTATATAAATAATGAAATGTAACAAATTTGGCATGCGCGAAGCCGTCCATGCTGGTCGCATAGGATCGGAGCTCCGCACCGGGTGAGAACGCCGTGGCTGACAACGGTAGCTTCGGGTACTTTTTCTCGTCCACATCAACAGCTTGGAAGCCCGTGACCCTCGAGCACCCAGTGGGATGGTCCTCGGAGGCTCCCGCTCCATGGTTAAGGCCAAAACTATACGTGAGGCCCTGGCTCAGGCCTCCTCAAAGATGGCGGCGGACGCCCCCAGGCGAACGATCGGCTCTTCTCAGCGTTCCCCAAGGAGACAGGTACCACACAGGGACGAGGGCGAATCTGAAGGGGAAACTATATCCACCCCCACACTCTCCCAGCCCCAGGACTCTCAGTCAGCTTTGATGGCTCAGTTCGAACGAATGCTCCACAAGGCCCTTAAGCAGACCTCAGAGCAAATTACTGATCATCTCACAAGGGAGATTAGGGAGCTCGGCCACCGCACAGAGGAACTAGAGCAGAGGGTGGATGATATAGAGGCCAACATTAGCAATCAGTCTGAGGAAGTCGCCCTACTAAGAGAGGAAAATCACTCCTTACAACTGCAACTTGAGGAATTTGAAAATCGGGCCAGACGTTCCAATATCCGAATAAGGGGGATCCCGGAGTCAGTCTTAGACCTACAATCCACCGTCACGGCCCTCTTTCAGGAGCTAATGCCATCTATCCCCATAGATCGGCTAGAAATGGACCGAGTCCACAGAACCCTAGCTCCCAAGAAGGAGGAAGGCCCTCTACGCGACATAGTCGCAAAGCTGCACTTCTATAGAACAAAGGAACAGCTTCTCCAGGCAGCCCGACAAAAGGACTCCCTCCGGTTCCAGGGGTACACTTACCAACTTTTCGCTGATATCTCCCAGGCCACTATCGCCAGGAGAAGAGCACTGAAACCACAGCTTCAAGTGTTACAGGAACATCACATCACATACTCCTGGGGCTTTCCATTCTCTATAAGGTTCACCTACAATGGTCGTAAACATACATGCAAATCCCAGGCTGACCTGTGCTCTCTCCTCCAGGATCTACATCTCTCTCCTCCTGACTCCAGCCAGAAGGACCAACGCAATAGACGCCGCTCTGCCTCAAGTTCTCCACAAAAAGCTCACCCTTCTACCTCTACAGGTGATGACCGCAATGTGCACAAAAGGGGAAGATTCGCCCCCATCTTGGTCGAACAGACTGACTTCATGGATTGAGGTACTCTGATTCTGCTTTCTATTTCACTACCCTCTGCCAGAGGCGTTTTGGTCTACTTCATCTGTTGACCACATTTTGATCTGCCCTTCCCCTCTACCCTCAGTTACCTCCACCTTCCACCATGTTCTTGTCGCAAGGACTTGAGGAGGACTATCTCATCTGTGTTAGGCCATAACACTTTATAACCCCCCTGACTGCAGTCACCTTACCCTTTGTTGGCCTTTCTTGAACTGGAAAGCACGCAGTCCATGGACTTTGTACCTCCCTCAGTTTTGGCCACCTAGTCCCCTCCACCCTCCCCCTCCTTTTTTTTTTCTGCAAGGGCCCCACGCGCTTGAACTCCTCTACAAGCCAAAAGTCGAAGCTGCTACGTCTGCACCAGCAACCTGGCACCTGCATGTTCAGAGATTACCTCTCCCCTTTCAACTGCAATGTAGAGTTAATATGTTGTTATAAGTTGCAATGTTGTTGTTTCGGTTCTTAACTATCCTATCGGTCCCTTCTGGCCTCTAGCACTTATATTATGGGTGCTAAATGTCAGAACGACCTCCCCCCCTCCCATGTGAGAAAATCCTCTCCCTGGAAAACTTGATTCACCCCTACCTGGCTCTCCTTCTTGTTACTACCCTTACCTGACTCCGCAAGGAAATTCTATATCTTAGATCCCTTTAAAACCACGGTCTCTCCATCCTTACGAGATATTATTGCCCTCACACCACAAACTTTGTCTAAACAGCCATTGGCTCTCCCCGGCCGTCATTGCTGCCTCCCTTAGTTAGTTGGTAGGTTCTGGTTCTGATCCTCCCAATTAACCACCCTAGTCCTCAGGGATCCTCAGTTCCCTTAGGCCGTATAGGTCTCTGTCACCCTCTCCCCATTGTACTTACCCCTTCTCCATGCCCTCCTATTGCACTCTTATTATTTCCTCAGCCTCTATCCGCTCTCTCTTCTCCTCTCTTCTTTCCTCTCCCTCTCCCGGGTGGACTTTACGCTCCTACACCCTCTTCATATTTTCAGTGCCCATCTTTAACATTCCCCCATGATGGCCCCTCTAAACTTTTTGACCCTCAATGCTCAAGGGCTTAATGTACCTCAAAAAAGAACCAAGGCTTTTCGGTCCTTTGCCTCTCTTGACGCACATGTAGTGTTCCTGCAGGAGACTCACTTTACCCAACATTATACTCCCAAATTCCTCCATCATTCCTACCCCCAGGTCTATTCAGCCTCAGCTATCAGGAAGCAGAGAGGGGTTCTTGTAGCTTTCCACCGCAGGGCTCCATTCTCGCTATCCAAAGAAATTAAAGACCCTGAAGGTAGGTACATCATACTGATAGGTCATCTCCTTGAGACTGAAGTCACACTTGTCTCTTACTACGCTCCCAACAAAATTCCCACCTCCTTCATGTCACATTTGCTACAAGTTATAGCCCACCACAGACAAGGCACACTTGTGCTTGGCGGAGACTCCAATCAAACCATTTATCCCTTCCTTGACAAGTCCCCCTTCACACCAAACCCCAGTCCCAAAAGAGCACCTTTCAACCAATTATTATCATCCCACTCTCTTATCGATACCTGGAGGGAATCCAACCCAACCCGCAGACAATATACCCACTACTCTCATCCCCATAAAGTTCTTTCCCGTATAGACCACATTCTGATTGATACGTGTTCCATGCCCTCTCTTATCTCATCCGTCATTGCCCCATGCCCTTGGTCAGACCACGATGCTGTCATCACCTCCTTGACATCCCTGATTCCGAAACAGATAGATAGATCATGGAGCCTCAATGACTCTATCCTTACAAACCCCTCTCATAGGACAGATATATCCATAGCCCTTAAAGAATACATCTCTAACAACTCCTCCGACGACATCTCCCCCCTGACCCTCTGGGAGGCACACAAACCCATCCTCAGGGGTGTACTTATAAGTAAGGCATCTCACCTTAAAAAAGACAGGCGAGCAAAACATAAACTCCTCGACGACCGGTTCTGCGAGGCCCATGCGACCTTCCAAAAGAACCCTACACCTACTCACAGACAAGCTCTAGATCAAGCGAAGCTCGACCTTGACCTCTTTTTATCCGAGTCAGCGGACAAAACCCTGAGACGTTCGAGACATAAGCTATACATGAAGAGCAATAAACCAGACACTTTCCTAGCCCTCTCCCTCCGCAGATTAGACCAACCTTACAAACCCATAAGACTCAAGATATCCCACAACTCTTACACCAGTAATCCTGTGAAGGTAGTGGCCCACTTTCGCAGGCACCTTGCCGACCTCTATTCCGCACATTCAATCTTTGATGAGGTTCAGGCTGCCTCACTTTTTTCTGACATTTCCCTCCCCTCCTTAACCGCCTCACAAAGGGCGACACTCGAGAGCCCTATTTCTGAGAACGAAATAACTGCTGCAATTAAGTCCTTGCGCTCCAATAAACGACCAGGTCCGGATGGCTTCACGGCTACCTACTACAAACACTTCTCTGATTTAATCTCCCCAATGCTAACTCCAGCATTTAACAGCATTCTCAAGGGCAAAAGCTTCAGACCAGAATCCCTTTCCGCTACCGTCTCCATGCTTCCTAAGCCTCACTCAGATGACTCCTCTTGGACCAATTTTCGTCCAATCTCATTGCTAAACCTGGACATCAAATTATTAGCCAAAATCCTAGCCTCTCGTCTGAACCCAATTGTAGGTTCTTTGATACATAGAGATCAAGTGGGATTCATCCCCTCCAGACAAGCAGGAGACGGTATCTGAAGGGCTGTCATCCTGACGCATGTTGCAAAGAAACGCAAGATACCTACTTGCTTTCTTTCGCTCGATATTAGGAAAGCATTTGACACGCTCTCGTGGTCTTATCTAACATTCTCCCTTAAGACATGGGGCTTTGGCCCCCATTTCCTCTCATGGGTCTCTTCCCTTTATCTCTCTCCCTCAGCAAGCATTAAATATGCAGGCTTTAAATCTGACCCCTTCCCGGTGGGCAGAGGCACACGACAGGGATGTCCCCTCTCCCCACTCCTTTTTGCCCTTGCAATCGAGCCCCTAGCCCAAAAGATCAGATCCGACCCCAATATTAAAGGCATCGAACTAGGTGGTCACCACCATAAGCTGAGCTTATTTGCGGATGATATATTATTATTTCTTACGGCCCCCTTGACCTCGTCCCCGAATCTCCTCAAAATCCTAGATGAGTTTGGCAAGGTCTCTGGCCTGATCGTAAATCCCCATAAATCTAAAGCCTTAAACGTCTCCATTGACCCCCCACTCCTAACCCAACTACAACAGGTACTTCCATTCTCCTGGTCCGAGAGCAGTATCCCTTACCTAGGAACCCATCTCACCAGTGATATCAACAATCTATACTCGGCCAACTATACCCCAATGCTTAAACATTTAACTAGCCTTATGGAATCCTGGTCTAAACTTCCACTAGCCTGGCTAGGCAGGATCACTGCTGTCAAGATGACCATCCTACCCAAGATTCTGTACCTATTCAGGGTACTACCTATTAACGTCCCTTCCCACTATTTGCGCATACTACAGCGACGCGTGTTCCAATTTATATGGGGGAACTCTAGACCAAGACTGCAAAGGCGCGTCCTCTTCTCTCCCAAACTGAAGGGGGGTCTCGGCGTCCCAAACTTTCTCAAGTACTATCAGGCAGCCCAGTTGGCACAACTCCCTAAGTACCACGCCACCAAGGAAAGATGACCATCCTACCCAAGATTCTGTACCTATTCAGGGTACTACCTATTAACGTCCCTTCCCACTATTTGCGCATACTACAGCGACGCGTGTTCCAATTTATATGGGGGAACTCTAGACCAAGACTGCAAAGGCGCGTCCTCTTCTCTCCCAAACTGAAGGGGGGTCTCGGCGTCCCAAACTTTCTCAAGTACTATCAGGCAGCCCAGTTGGCACAACTCCCTAAGTACCACGCCACCAAGGAA
>BLSH010283337.1:104532-119435 GCA_018402905.1 Glandirana rugosa
CGGAAGGTCTATAGACAGGTGAGGAGCCCAAGATTCACACAGAGATTTAGAAAGAGGGTTAACCACTATATCCAGTATCTTCTCTATCCGTTCCTCAGATTTTAAACCAACATTTCCCTGAGCAAACCTACTTTGGCTGGCACCGAAAGACCGCAAGCATATAGATAATCCTGTGACAACTCACAGTTTACGCCTGTGGGACAACCTAAAGTCCAAATATGGCCTGCTATCTCCGCATAACCCCATGCTCTCTTTCTTGAAAAACCCAGCTTTTTATCCAGCATGGGTCTCCCCAAACTCATTTAGCAACTGGACCAGATCTCAACTTTTCCGAGCTCTTTCATTTACCACACCTGACTCATTTATACCCTTTCCAGCCCTGTGTGAAACACACAACATACCCAGTTCTGAGATCTTTCGCTACCTCCAACTAAAACACTTTTTCTCTTCATGCATACGTAGAGACTCCTCACTACCGGCCCTATCTCTCTTTGAACACACTTGTCACAAAGATCCCCACGCGAAAGGTCTGATCACGTCCCTTTACAACCAAATTTTAGACTCCTTGCCTATCTCTTCTATGACCTATATCACCAATTGGGAGAAAGATTTAGAGACACACTTAGAACCCGAGGAGTGGACAGATATCTGGAAGGCCACTAAATCATCCTCCCAATCCATAGTAGCGGTTGAGACCAATTACAAGGTACTCATGAGATGGTACCTTGTACCTACCCGTATCGCCAAATATGTCCCAGCCTACTCCCCTCTCTGCTTCCGAGGCTGCTCTGAAGGAGGCACTCACCATCACATCTGGTGGTCGTGTCCATTGGTAATAGCCTTCTGGGAGCAAATCTTTCAAATTCTATCACTATTATTCCAACTCTCCCTCTCCCCGGATCCGTTGGTCGCCCTCCTGAACAAAAAACCGGATGGCATCTCTAAGACCCAATTCAAACTTCTCCTTCAGGTAACGACCGCGGCGAAACAAGTGATAGCAAAGGCATGGAAAACTCCCCTTCTCAATATCACTGAAGTCAAAAATAGGATCACAAGGGCCATGATCCATGCCAGAGTAGAAGCCATCATCTTGGATAAAACTGTGCTCCAAGAGAGACTGTGGAAACCCTGGATGGAACACTTTATCCCATCCAACTTTGATCACAGCCTTCTAACCCCTTGACATTATCAACCTCATTAATAACCCAGCCCCCAGACACAATCAGACACTACATTCTGCAGTGTCCACGACACGAGTAGTGAAGTCCACCCGGGACCTCCCCCCTCTCCCCTAATCATGCCCCCCCGCTTTCTTCTTCTTCTTCTCCCCCTATTTCCTCTCTGTTCACCTTCCTATGCTATCCTTTCCCCCCTTTCCCTCCAGACTTTCCTTAGTTTTAGTTTGAATAGCCACACCACCTCCCTTAGAATGATCAGGTCTGCTTCCCATTAAACAGTGTGGCTCTCCAATCGATGGTTGGAGATTGTCACACGACCACACTCGGGAATTCATCTTGTCTCACTTTCTTTCTCCCCCCCAGATATTTATCACCTCGCTGCTTTTACTATTACCGTTTCTATTATCCCAGGGTTGGGTTCACCCTCTACCAGGAAGCCTGAATTTAAAACTGTATTCTATCTTATAATCGTCCTCTGGTCCAGACGCAGATTGTTCCCAGTGGGGCGTCTGGAATATTGGGCGACCTCTTGTTCATTTGTCTTTCCTGGCTTTACTTAATAACCTACCTTTCGAAGATCTATACCAACCTGGATGCACCCGTTCAACGAGTATAATTTGTGAATGCAGATTTCTTTTGTACGATAATGTTTACTTAACCCTCAGACCTGTTTCCACAAAGATTTTTTCTAATATTTATGTGGCTTTTTGTACGTCTGTATTTCTATAACTGTTTAAACCAATAAAATCTTTGAAACGAAATGTAACAAATTTTTATAATCTACACATGTCTAGACTCTTGTAGGAGCTCCATATTCGGTTGAATTGAGTTCAGTTTGACTGAATTTGGAAAATTCTAATCAATTTGAATTTGAATAAACAAAACTAATTTTGAAAACAAGTTAAACGAATTTAACTAAACTTATTTATATAAATAATGAAATGTAACAAATTGTTATAATCTACACATGTCTAGACTCTTGTAGGAGCTCCATCCAAATATTTATTCTCTGAGGCTAGGTTCACATCTGTGTGGGTGATTCCCGCAGCCACAACCTCCTGCACAGAAAAATGTGCTGGATGCATGCGAGTGCCATTAATCCTAATGGCACGCCACACGCTCTGGAAATCACACCCACACTAAGAACCATGCATTAGATGTTCTCATGCAGGATGCAATTTCTAAAATGCTGCAGGGACATTTTTCCTGCCTTTCAGGAGGCATGACAGCCCATTCAAATGGGCTTCTGTGCCTGTGCAAAATGCAGCACACAGGGCTGCATATGTGTGAACCTTGCCTTACCCAACCCACATCAGTGGCATAAACCCCTCAGTGATTGGCGGGGACATAAATAAATATTAATCGTTCATTATATTTTATATCCTCACTCTATCTACCAGAGAACACTTCCATGAAGTAGAAATGAGCAAATGTGTCTGAGGTTGGTTCAAAGGCCATTCATCAAACCCATCATAAAGTCTGAAAGTTGCTAACTCCTAACCAAACTCCATTGAAGTCTAAGCCTATGAATTTCACCCATTTCAAGATTAATAGACATAGGATTGTCAAACAAAGGACATGTAAACCTGGGCACTGTCATGGAGTAAATGTACCAATGCAGAACAACATTTTAAAAATACCATTCAGCAGGTTGAGGGTCCTCCTTTTCATGCAAATTCAAGAGCAACATGGCAAAAATACCAATCCGTTCAATTATATGCTTGGCAGAGCTAAACAGTACAATTCTTATTGAAAGAGTCAGCGACACTGTATTCAGGCATCACATATTTTGAATGCGCAATTGATTTTTTTTTTTACTTTTATTGTTTGGATAAAATACAGCATCAGCAGCACCTCTTTATGATTCATTTTAAAGCAGTTCTAAAGGCAAAATATGTTTTACCTCAATGCATTCCGTGCACTACGGTAAAACTTTAGATAGCAGCTTCCCCAGCATCCCCATAAACACTTATCCGAGTCTGTTCTCGATCCAGGGTTGTCTTGTTTGCAGCAGCTCTTCTGCAATCTTTCTGGTCTCACATGCTTTGCTGATAGCAGCAGGAGTCATTGGCTCCTGGCACTGTCAATCAAATCATGAGAGGAGGGATTGGGGCTAGGGCCAGGCTACACTTTGTGCGTCTATAGGTGCACACAGCCTGGCTAGTGAGAGAGCTCACGTGTATAGTTTGTAAGGTTCTTATTTTTGCATTACTGCACTACATTGTCATAACATTTTAAAACATTGTCACAACACTTCAAAACCACAACATCACATTCACCAAACCTCTTCCCATCCCCATATTCCTAATTACTCCTAAAATGGTCTAAATATATACGTCTAAATATATACTTCAGGTATATGTTTGTTAGAAATTGACTGTGTGAGCACAGTATCTGAGCACTTGAATAGGCAGGGCATTTAAAGAGCTATGTTGTGGTCTACAGCTTCTCTCTTTAGCATATTGGCCATTGTAAAAGTACCATCCTTTTTGGCACCATATGCATAAAAAATCACAACTATGCAACAAAGAGCTCAGTGGAAATAACACTTCTATTATACTGGTTTGCCCCAATGTACCCATGCTGATGGTGATACAAAAACTACAAATGACAAACAAAAAAATCAATTTTATATGTATATACAGTGGTGCTCATACGTTAACATACCCTGGCAACATTTATGATTTCTTGGTAGAGTTGATCGAACCTCTGGAAGTTCGGGTTCTGCAGGTTCAGCCGAACTTCAGGAAAAAGGCCTGGTTCGGGACCGGACTTGACCTGAACTTTGTCCCGGACCCCGAACCCCATTGAAATCAATGGTGACCCGAACTTGTAGGCGCAAAAATGGCTGTAACAAAGTCCTGGCAAGTGCTAGAGGTCTGCAAAAGGAAGGAAAATAGGGGTAAGAGTCGGACAAGTGCCCTACAAAGAAATGGGAATAGGGAAATAACTTAAAATAATTTTTAAGCTAAAATCATATAAAAAAATCAAAAATGGAGGTGGATGTGGAGTTGGAGGTTGAGGAGGCACTGAAAGTGGCGGTGGAGGAGGAGGAGGTAGCCAACACTGTTTTTTTTTATTTTTGTGCAAGAAATGCACTGCTGGCCACAAAAGTAGTTTTTAGAATTTTTTTTTTAAAACCAGCAATGTTTTAATTTTGTGCAAGAAACAATAATCTGTCCCTTTAAGCAACAGCAGGAACCTCTCCCTATAGAACTAGGAGATGATTTTAGAACAATAATCTGTCCCTCTAAGCAACAGCTGGAAGAAACTTTCCCTATAGAACTTGGAGATGATTTTAGAACAATAATATGGCTCTCTATGCGTCTGGAAGAAACATTCCCTATAGAACTTGGAGATGATTTTAGAACAATAATATGGCTCTCTATGCGGCTGGAAGAAACTTTCTCTATAGAACTTGGAGATGATTTTAGAACAATAATATGGCTCTCTATGCGGGTAGAAGAAACATTCCCTATAGAACTTGGACATGATTTTAGAACAATAATATGCCTCTCTATGTGGCTGGATGAAACTTTCTCTATAGAACTTGGAGATGATTTTAGAACAATAATATGGCTCTCTAAGCGGCTGGAAGAAACATTCCTTATAGAACATGGAGATGATTTTAGAACAATAATATGGCTCTCTATGCGGCTGGAAGAAACATTCCCTATAGAACTTGGAGATGATTTTAGATCAATAATCTTTCCCTTAAAGCAACAGACTCTACCTAGTCCAGTCAGATCGTTCTGTGCAGCAGGATGAGGTCTGCAATCTGTCCCTCAAAGCAGCAGTACTAGTATCTCTACCTAGTGCACAATCAGATTGTTCAGTAATGCAGGATGAGATGTTCTATAATATCTGCAATCTGTCCCTCACAGAGCCAGCAGCATCCTCTCCCTAAACTATCCTGAGAGCATATGACTCCAGCCCCATATAGAAGCTGTGTCACATGATGCACTGGCCAATCACAGCCATGCCATTAGTAGACATGGCTGTGATGGCTTCTAAGGGCAAACCAATGAAAAACTTGTTGATTGGCTGCCCTTGGCAGCTATTCAACATGTGGAATCAAATACCAGAACCCCAAACTCGAACCCAGACTTTTTTTTTAAATGTCCAGGTTTGGGTCCGGGTCCCGGACACCCCAAAGTTCGGTACGGACCCGAACTTTACAGTACGGGTTTGCTCAACATTATTTCTTAGCCATTTTTTAGAGAATATGAATGATAACACAAAAACATTTCTTTCACATATGGTTAGTGTTTGGCTGAAGCCATTTATTATCAATCAACCATGTTTACTCTTTTTAAATCATAATGACAACAGAAACTACCCAAATGACCCAAATGACCCTGATCAAAAGTTTACATACCCCAGTTCTTAATACCGTGTATTGCCCCCTTTAACATCAATGACAGCTTGAAATCTTATCTGTGGATGAGGCTCTTTATCTTCTCAGATGGTAAAGCTGGCCATTCCCCTTGACAAAAAGCCTCCAGTTCCTGGAAGTTCTTGGGCTGTCTTGCATGAACTGCATGTTTGAGATCTCCCCAGAGTGGCTCAATGATATTGAGGTCAGGAGACTGAGATGGCCACTGCAGAACCTTCATTTTATTCTGCTGTAGCCAATGACAGGTTGAATTGGTCTTGTGTTTTGGATCATTGTCATGTTGCAATGTCCAAGTATGTCCCATGCACAGCTTCCTGGCTAATGAATGCAAATGTTCCTCCAGTATTTTTTTATAACATCCTGCATTCATCTTGCCATCAATTTTGACCAAATTTCCTGTGCCTTTGTAGCTCACACATCCCCAAAACATCAGCGATCCACCTCCATGTTTCACAGGCCTTGTTGACTCGTCTCCAAATGTAGTGTTTATGGTTGTGGCCAAAAAGCTCAATTTTGGTCTCATCACTCCAAAGGACTTGTGCCAGACGGTTTGAGGCTTGTCTCTGTGCTGTGTGACGTATTGTAAGTAGGATACTTTGTGGCATTTGCATAGTAATGGCTTTCTTCTGGCGACTCAACCATGCAGCCCATCTTTCTTCAAGTGCCTCCTTATTGTACACATTTTACATGTTTTCAAAGAGTCCTGTATTTCACCTGAAGTTATTCGGGGGTTTTCTTTGCATCCTGAACAATTTTCCTGGCAGTTGTGGCTGAAATTTTAGTTGGTGTACCTGACAGTGGTTTGGTGTCAACAGAACTCATTTTCCACATCTTGATTAGAGTTTAAACACTTAAAAACTACCTTTTCCCACAGATCATTTGACAATACTTTTGCTTTCCTCATGACTCAGAATTAAGAAATATCAATTCAGCACTGGATGAAAGATGCAAGGATCTGTCAGGAGTCCAGAAACTCATTGACCTTTTATACACACACACTAATTACAAGCAAACAGATCACATGTAAGGATGGTTACCTTTAATAGCCATTCAAACCCCTTTGTGTCAACGTGTGCGTATGTTATCAGGCCAAAATCACCAGGGTATGTAAACTTTTGATCGGGTAATTTGGGGAGTTTCTGAGAGCCGCAGAGAAGCAGGAGTGGATGTATAAAGAGCCATTGTTGACTCGCTTGGTAAAACAAGGGGTCAACATGATCTGATGAGTGTGGTGTGTTATTTCTATCTTTAGGATTTTTTTTCTGCTTGATTCCATCCACTTGGGAGTTCTTCACACTATCAACACTTTTATTGTTTTGCCACAAAATTAGAGTGATCTGTTATGAACACTAGGCACATACACATGTGGATTATTTCATATTATGAACTTTGATTTGTGGATTAAATATACTGGTTTACAGTAAATGACCTGTACCTTTTCTACTCTTTGTTTATAATTTTCCACCTCACCCCCTTTACCAAATGATTTTCAAGCTGCATCCACTGCAACATCTACAGTATAAAATGATAGGGAGTAAAGTCAGAGAAAAGGTCTGGGAGGCTTACCTTTAGGTGCATTAAACAGGAAAGAAGTTTGAATGGATCAGAATGGGGCCACACTTAGAAGGGCCAAGCATAGGCTTGAACCTCAATGTAAGTTTACTGATCTCATCTGCCATCTTCAGCAGCATGCCTGGCAAAGCAGGTGTCACTTATTCACTTGCATGCTCAGCATCTCAATGCAGCTTGGCAAAACTGCTGTTTTTTTTTGCTGCCCCTTTTCAAGCTGGTGGCATCTGCCCACTTGTACAAGTTTATAGCCTGTGCTGCTCCACAATGGCAGGAATCCAGCTGACATTTATTGCCCAGGGCCATCCTTACCCTCCACCAGCATGTGGAAGGTAATGTCTCTGTGTCACTGGACCTTGCAGTCAGCAGCAAGGTCCACATGAACAAAGACACATGGCCCAGCAAGCATGGACAGGGATGTTACACCTCCTTCTCTGCCCACTGTGTACATTTTCTGGGAGCTGGAAGGATGCAGTATGGGGCACACTGCTGGGGCTGGTGGTTCCATCATGTGTCCTCCACCAGTTACCTCTCCCCCTTTCTCCCCACCCCCAAGTGTCCCAGAACATGTTAAATGTTACAGGCAAAATGCCGCCACACTGTGTAGCTGCTGCTATGAGGGGCAGGATCTGCACTGGAGCAGTCATTTCAAGCAATGCAAGCTGTCTGCCAAATGCCCTATATCAGATACCTTCACAAGCTGGAGCTTGGCAATGACTTTGCTACAATGGCCCCATTGAGTATTTGTTCAAGTATAGAAATAGGGCAAACTGGGATCATATTTACCATGTCAATGGCTCTTGATTCAAGACAAGTGCCACCATTCAAGTTAGTGCAAGAATGATAAACTGCAATGAGGTGGATATTAGTGATTATGTTCCCTCTGATGTTCCTAATGCAGCACACACTGCATGGATTAAAAGAATGGCCAATTGAGGCACATCAGTAGGAAGAAAGGGAGAACTTCCCTCTGGGAATAAAGGAATACCGCACTCATTCAGCAGCTACCATACCCATAGAGATGGGAAATCTCTTGTATGTATATTTAGTCTCTCTGGGATATAAAGTAACCTCAGAGATGGTTATGCTGCATTAATAAATCATAGCGCTTTAACAAACCATAATCCTGTCTTTTGGACCACATAGAATGTTACTGTGCTAAACATATAAACCATAAATAATATTTCAAATTGACTCAATGTTCATAAGTAATTCCTATGAATAAAGAAACTTCTTTGGTGATATTAGGAGAGATGTTGCAGTAAACCAAACTGTTTTTCGGAAAGAAGTTTTTCTATCTTCAAATTGCTTTACATCCACTTGTTTCCCCACTCACCAGATACTTCTGACCACAAAGGGTCAAAAAGGCATTCTAGATATTCTTTAGGCTTACAAAACATCAGATAGATTCATTGCTTCACCCTGGATATCCTCCGCTAAGAGCCCCATTGGTATCCCACTTACCAGATCACAATGTAGTACAGAGCGACTCACAGTGGGGATGATCGTACCAGAGGAATGGTGTAAGATGTTTACTTCTCCAAGACACTTCCTATCGTCTTTAGGATGACTCCAAAACCGAGGAAGGAAGGGAAAGGAACTTCCAATAGTGAAGCCAGTTTTTATTTGTATAAATTTAAAACTATAAACAGGTAAAAACCAAAACAAACAAAACAAAATACAGATTACGACCGCCCGTTTGCGGGTGGGCGCATGCAATTAGGTTTAAAAAATTAAATGAATGAATGGAGCAGGGGACGCCAAGCAGCGTTCCACCTGCGTTCCTCAGACCGGAAGTCATGTACACGTCCCTTGCCACCTTACGCGGCGTTTCGTTGACTGCTCGTCAACGTCATCAGGGGTTAAAGGGTTATGCACATCACTTCCTTTAAGTATACTTCCGCTCTGAGTGTGTTGTTGCCACAGCTGATATTCATATATCAATGTACCCGTGTTTTAAATACAACGTTTAGGTGACGATTAGATTAGACTCCCTCTAGTGTAGAGATGTGATTAGTGCACTTATTACGTGATAGCATTTATACAACATGTGTCATGCTTCCTCCCCAGAGAGCCCTAATGTGAAGAGCGCATACCACTGGTGCCATATAAAGAATAAGTGTGCGTTTTTATTGAAAATTGATGTAAAAATTAATGTGTCTAATTACTCTTAAATTAATAAATGCATAGGATTGCACTAAAAATAAAAATTATAAAAAAATGTTTTGGGTATGAGTAATTATGAAATTATAAAATTAAATTGAATCAAGATAAAGATGGAATGGACATTAAAAATTTTCCAAAAAGCAATTCAAGTCAATATCGGAGTTTATACCAGCAGGTCTTAACGTATCTAATTTATAGATCCAGGCCGTTTCATTCCTTGATAGTTCCCGGACCATGTTGCCCCCTCGCCAATGGGGTTGTATCCGGTCTATACCAAAGAAGATAGCCAGCCCTGGATCTCGATCGTGATGCAATCTGAAATGATTGGATAATGTGTGGTTCGGGAACCCCTTTTTTATATTATTCAGATGTTCAGCTATTCTCGTGCTTAAGCACCTCGTAGTTCGCCCCACATATTGAAGCCCACATGGGCACATAATCATGTAGGTCACATGGGTGGATTTACAAGAGATAAATTTATCTATCTCGAAGCTGTCACCTGTGCTCTGCGATCGAAATGTGTTCACTTTTTTCTTTTGGAATTTTGTGGTCTTGCAAGCTTTGCAGCGTTTGCAATAATAGAAACCCTGAAGGTCTAGAAAGGAGGGATTGCGTTCAGGTGGATTAGTAACATTAGGGCAAATTCTGTTCCGTAGGTTTTTTGATCTTCGATAAATAAATTTCGGATTTTTGGGCAGCAGCTGCGAAAAAACATTATCCTGTAATAGTACAGGCCAATGCTTTTTTACTATTCTTTCCATTGCCCGAAAATTTTGTCCAAAAGTGGTGATGAAAGGGAGAGAGTCATGATTTGATCTTTCAGGTCTTGGTGGAGTGTCTAGTAGTCTATCTCTATCTAGACGCCCGACATGTTCTTGTGAATTCCTAAGTTCAGTTTCTTGGTATCCTTTTTCTATAAACCTATTGACAAGGATGTTTGATTGATGTTGGTAGTCTTCCATCTTATCACAATTTCTTTGTATCCTTGTTAGTTGTCCTTTAGGGATTCCTCTCAGCCATGTAGGATGATGGCAGCTGATTGTGGGAATGAAGCTGTTGCGATCAGTGCTCTTGAAATGAGTTTGCGTCGTGATGTAGTTTCCTGTTTTCACCAACATCAAATCCAAGAAATTTATTTCATCAAGATTCCAATTTGCTGTAAATTTTAAACCATAGTTGTTCCGATTCATGTGTGATAAGAAAGATTCCAACTCATCGACACTACCCTCCCACAGCATGACAATATCGTCAATGTATCGTTTGTAAAAAGTCAGCTGTGGGTGGCGATTTCCTAGAATGTCTTCTTGTTCCCACTGATTGAGCAAAATATTGGCAACACTGGGGGCATATTTAGCCCCCATTGCCACGCCCTTAATTTGTTGAAAAAAAGAACTATTATGCCAAAAGTAATTATTCGGCATGGCCAAAGCCAGTGCTTCGATGATAAATTTGGTTTGTTCTTCTTTTAATTGGGTGAGCTCCACAAGAGCTTTCTCAGTGGTTGCAAGAACATCCTGATGCCTTAAGTTGGTATAGAGAGATTCGATATCAATTGTCACGATCCAGGTGTTGTTATTGATTTTGATTTTCCGTAATAAATTGATGAGATGTTTGCTATCCCGTAAATATGATCGTCCTGCTTGGACGATTGGTTGTAAGAAACCATCAATGTACTCACCCACCCGGGAGAAAACCAAATTGATGCCACTAACGATTGGTCTCCCGGGGGGGTGAGCACTATTTTTATGAATCTTGGGCAGTTGATAGATTACCGGAATCCTTGGGGCTTCAGTTTGGAGGTATCTGGCCTCCTTTTTTGTGACAACGCCCCTTTTCTGGGCCCTTTTTACCAATCTCTTCAACATGGTCTTTAGTTTATTGGTGGGGTTTCCATTCAATTTTTTATAAGTAGTAAGGTCGTTGACCAACCTATCTAGTTCTTTGTTGTAATCTTCTTTATTCAGAAGAACTTCCCTCTGTCTCGAGGTTGCTGGAACAGATAAAGTTGCTCTTTGTTGTTCCTTGCAAGTTAAGGCTGCCAGCTTAGACACTGCCCTTTCAGAGATGTAGGTAGTGACAAGGCGTTCTCCATTCAAAAGGTTCTCTGATGTAAAACAGCTTTTTGAGTGTTTCTCCTTGGGATCTTCTGATATTATGGAGGGTATTGATAGTATAATGGAAAAGGTAGACACAATTAACAGGAAATAATAACTAACTGATAACATACAACAGCATTTTAAGGCAGATAAATGAAGATATTTGTCTCATGGTAACCATGAAATAAAAATTATATATCCATTTTTGAACTGAAAAATACATATTTCTCACAAAATAGTTAGAAATATTGTACAATCGATGCACAGTATGTAAGCAGTTGTATAAGGCTGGAGTTTCAAAGGGAGAGACAAGGCATGTTTTATCAAGAAATAAGAATTAGAATGTATTGATTTACAATTAATATAATATTTTACAGTTGATACATAGTATGCAAGCAGGATTTTTAAATTGTAATTTAAGAGGGAGAGATGAAGGGAGTTTTATCATGAAATAAAAATTTGAGTGTACTGTTTCAGAGGAAATTGCGAGAAATGTTGCACAGACTTGATGCGCACTGGTAGGCCACAATATAAAAGGGAAAGAGGCAGGTTTTATCAATAACTAAGAATTCAAGTGTATTATGACAGAAAGAATAGCCAGAAATATTGTATTTCTAGCAAAAATTAAGAAAAATTCTCCAGACTTGATGCACATTATATAAGCCAATTTAATAGACTATAGTTTAGGAGGGGGTGAGCAGGAAGGTTTTAATTCATATTTAAAATGTAGAGTCTTTTATTTAACACAAAAATGGAAGAAATATTATAAACACTATGCAAGCTGCCCTGCTTCCCTTTGTGGCTGCCCCCTCTGAGGCAAGGAGCCGCACACCAATAATCAGCCCAGTCACTGTATATGGAAGATTGGCTTCAGCTTGTCTCCCAAGTCATGCCCCTCTGATGCACCCTCCTTCAAGCTTATTCATAGACACATCTATGACTAAGCTCATTCATACTAAGTGGCTGGGCAAATTATCAGTCTGTGGCTCCCTACCTCTTCAGATACTGTAGATTGTTTCGGAGGGCTGGGCTGGGCAAGTTGCCTGGCTGCTATGTGTTAGCACTTGGAGCAGCACTGTTTTCTTTTTTGGGGGTCACTGCTTCATCTGGGAGTAAAATCAAAGGTGTAGTTCTGCCAGGAGCCCCCCTTGTGAGGGGTAGGGCTTAGCTGTTTATCACCCCCAGGTCACTTAACAGAGTAAGAGGTGGGTATTTTCCATGTAGCAATGAACTGGAGTGTGAAAGAGGCACATGGAATAGGAAAGTTGGAGGCTTAAAGTTGTGGATGCAGCAGAGGCTGTGACAGTGGATACAGCATATAAAATAAAATATAATCCGCGCAAATAATGACTAAACATTATGTGCAAATATCTCACAATACTTCTTATTTGCTTTAAAGTGAGCCACGGATTGCTGCTAACACCTTCCAGAGTGTGTTTACCAGTCTCTCTTCATACCATTAAATTCAAATAATAAGTGAAGCGCAATCACTCATATATTGTAACTGAATAAAATAATAAAAAAACAAGGTTACGACAACTGGCATAGTTGATGCAAAATTTCATAATGTCAACAAAGTCCCAACTGCAAATATATGTCAATTTAAAGTGATAGCTCATATAATAATATCCAATGTGTTCTGTGACCACCACCTCCAGACAGGTTGCCTGCTCACCTCCAGTCTATGACCCCACTACAGAGTCATTATCGCCTTAATGTACTCCATTCAGGATGGTGCTGGAATGCTCCTGCAAGGATTGTCCCTGAAACACAATATTCTACTTCTTAAATCACAATCAACCATGTAATACCATAGAATATAAATGGAAAAACCATAGTGCTCTCTGCTTCAAATTATTTATTAAAACTGAATAAAGGGGATTAAAAACACTCACATGGGGGGGCGGAGCCAGCAGCCGGAGCAGATGGAAGCCTGATCCAGGAGCTCCGACACAACGGGCACTATACAGCGGCTCACAGCGAACTTTAAACATCCCCAAACGGCCTGAGAAGCTTCTAACCACAAGGGGAACATGTCTCAAGCATCTGGCAAAAGAAGCAGAGAAGCACCGAGGAAAATCGCGGACTTCTTCACTCCAGCCTCGGGCCGTCGGAGTCAAGATGGCGCCGGCTCGAGACACGCGGCTCCGCTGCAGCAGGAGGATCCGCTCGTTGCGGAAACTCCGTTCGTTTCCGCGAACAACAAGCAGGACAACTTACAAGGTGAGCCTTTGGGGGCAAACACCCCTCTACCTAATACTCCCACCACTAGCCCACTTAAGCAGAGAAGGAGAATAGAGGACAGCACGACAACCCATGACGATGGGGAGGGGGCGGAAGAGGAGATGGAGGAGACAGCTGCATACAGCCAAAAGCTAGATGACTTCCCCACCACAGGCCAGTCGATAACAGACGACGTAATGAAAGAGATGCTGTTAACTTTGAGAGGGGCGATACAGCAGGATATGGCTTCCTTTATGAGATCCACCAGGAAGGAAATAATCAACCTTGGTGATAGGGTGGACTTTGTGGAAAACAAAATGAGCGATATCTCTATAGCTCATAATGAACTGGTCGACGCCCACTGCTCATTGGAAGATGAGGTGAAGGCGCTAAAGCTCAAAGTCGCAGACTTAGAGGATCGCTCACGCAGGAACAATGTCAAATTTAGGGGTATCCCCGAAACAGTTAAACCAGCGGACCTGCAAAAATTCCTGCAACAACTCATGGCGACAACCATACCGTCACTAACTCCAGCGGATCTAATTATCGACAGGGCCCACAGGCTTCCAAAGCCACGCCACCTGCCTGAAAGAGTCCCTCGCGATGTGATCGCTCGCATTCACTTCTTTCACGTGAAAGAGCAATTGATGCGCTACTCCAGACAACACCCAGCCCTCCCAGACCCCTTCTCTGGCATCTCGCTATTCGCAGACCTATCCCAAGTTACAATGATGGCTAGAAGCAACCTCGTACCTATTACCAAAATCCTAAGGAACCACAAGGTTTTATACAAATGGGGGTTCCCCGCCAAGCTCACCCTGGAAATGAACAACAGCACCTATACTATATCCTCACAAGAAAAAGGATTGGAATTACTCCGCAAATGGGGATTGCTCCCCGAAGAAGACAATCCTACAACATCAGGAACGCACAACAAGAAACACAACCAACACAATGCTGCAAAAGGAAGCCAAGGCTAGGTACAATTCCACACAGCAAGGTATTTATTACCAACCTTCCAACCAGTTCCACCTGCCATTAAGTCCCCAAATAGGGGACGACCAGCCTATCACAAGGCCCAGGGATTCTACTACCCGTTGTTTGGCTAAAAATTACTTCGCGGTTTAAAAACTCCCTCTATTCGTTGGGACTATTCCTATTTGTACTCCACAAGTTTAATTACATTAGAAGTCGACCCCCCCCTAGGAGAGGCGATTGTTAGCTCTCTCTGTGGCTAATGGGATTGTATAGCCCACTGGCCAGTGACTGTTTTCC
>BLSH010283337.1:144687-156119 GCA_018402905.1 Glandirana rugosa
AGTCCAAGCCAGGCCCCAAGACGATAAAATGAGGTGCACAACTCTTTGACGTCCCGTCGGTTAGTTGTTCGTGCTTGTTGATTGGCTGCCCTGCAGTTTCTCAACACGTGGAGTAAAATAGCAGAACCCCGGACCGAACCTGAACGATTTTTGAAATGTCCGGGTCCGGGTCCATGCCCCGGACACCCGAAAGTTCGGTATGGACCCGAACGTTACAGTCCAGGTTCGCTCAACACTATTAATGACATCTACTCTGATCCTCTTAAAATCAGTAATGGAACCAGACAGGGATGCCCACTTTCGCCAATACTGTTCATTCTTTCTTTAGAACCCTTAATTCGAACGATTAAACTAGATAACTCAATTCATGGCTTCCAGGTTAACAAAAAAGAATACAAACTTGCTGCATACGCAGACGATTTACTCTTTTTTCTCACTCAACCCCACATATCTATCCCAAACCGAAATAAAATATTCAAGACCTTCGACTACATATCTAACTTTAAAATCAACCACAACAAATCAGAAGCTCTTAATATTTCTCTAAAACCACAACAGCTGCAACTTGCACAAACTAATTGCCCCTACAAATGGGAGCCCAAAACTCTACAATATCTGGGCATTAAATTAACCTCAAAACTTGAAACCCTATTTGATACAAATTTTACCCCACTCCTCAAAAACATAAAATTAGATCTTAAAAAATGGTCTCAAAAACACTTCTCTTCGTTTGGCCGAACCGCCATCTTGAAAATGACCGTCCTTCCAAGACTCCTATATTACTTCAGTGCCCTCCCCATAAAAATTCCCTCTTCCTTCTTCAAAGCTCTGAATGAATTGCAAAGAAAATTAATTTGGGCACACAAGAACCCAGACTAAGACAAAAGCTCCTATCACTCCCTAGAGACATGGGAGGGCTAGGCATCCCTGACTTCCAAAAATACCAACAAGCCACTCACCTTACCAGAATCATCGACTGGCATTGCCACAAAAAAGATAAAGATTGGATTGACTTAGAATCTTCATGCAACAACATAAACCTTCAATACCTCCCATGGCTAATGCACCAATTTGGATATCCCATTAAAATACCGCACCCACTGACACGCACAACAATTGAAATACTACATTCTATTGCGAAAAAACAAAAACTCACCTCAAGCCCGGGGGCCCCTCTCACCTATACTCCCAAACTCCAACACATTGAGGTCATCCCCTGAACAAGAACATGACATTTTACTAGCATACCACTGCCTCAGGGACGTAAAGATAAAAACCTTCCTTGAACTCAAGGGAAAGCTAGGGGGGCCACTCTCAGGCTACTGGGAATACATCCAACTACATGATACTCTTAAGAATAAAAAAACCCAAAAACTCTTTTCCAGAACAATTACTCCTCTGGAAGAGATTTGTTTACACAAGAAACAGACCATAAATGTAATCTCTCTATCCTACAATTGGCTTATCCGCTCAGAATGCACCACCTCTGGGAAAATCAGAGAAAAATGGGAAAATGATCTGGCACTTCACATAACTGACTCACAATGGGAGAGAGCATGCATCTTCACACATAAATGCTCCCTTAGCACCAAAATCCAGGAGATTTCTTACAAACTCATCACAAGATGGTATATCACACCCCAAAGGACTGGGAATTGGTCCCACCTGACATCTAACAAATGTTGGAGATGTAACTCCGAGGTAGGCTCTCTATTCCAAATTTGGTGGTCATGTCCAATCATTCAGACTTACTGGCAATCTGTTATAAACCTGAGAAAACTCATTACTGATACATCAATCACTCTGGACGCTAAAGCTTGCCTCCTTCATATAAATCATCTTTCTATTCGCAGCTATAAAAATTCATTGACCAGACATCTTTTAAATGCCGCCAAAGCATTAATTCCCTCACACTGGAAATCGACAAATATCCCGTCCATTAAAGACTGGATTGAGAAAGTAAATCTGACATACAAAATGGAAGAAATTTGCGCAATGAAAAACGAATCTACAGCCAAATTTCATAACTTATGGAAAATCTGGCTCATGTTTACTTATTCTGACAAATTCTCAGAATTAATGGCCTAATTCAAATCAAGCCATGCCTGTCATGTTACATCATCACATAGATAAACATCCTACAATGACCAAATATTTAACAAGCTACAAAGTGGCCCTTATTTTTGATATCTATACTTACCTTGTTTCTCCCATCCTTATCTTTCCCTCCTCTAATCTCCTTAAGCCCTCGGTAAATCTTACCGTAGGCATTTACTTTATCCTTGCAGATGTCAATTCAAGACCTTCTACCAAATACAATATACGTTGAGTTCATGTTAAATCTACGTAACAATCTGTTACACATACTGCTTTACGCATCTGTAACCGCCTCTTTCACATTTTTATGGTTATAATTATTTTTTGACGAATATTTCTTTGATGTAATACCAATTTTTGATGTTCGTTATCATCCTTGTTTCAAGATAAGACTATAACACTGTGATTGTTAAATTCTTTCCTCAATAAAATTTGATTGAGAAAAAAAAAAAAAGTCAGGCAAATGTGTTTGTATTGCCCAAAGAAGGATGGTGGCAAGCGGATTGGTAGCGTTTGGAATTTATATAATAATCAGGGTATGATCGTCATTTTGATGATAGATGAACGGCCGAACAGGAAATGGTGGACTTGTCCCACCTCTTGAAATCCTGACAAATATTTTGGAGCTCAAACAAGAAGTTTCTGCTATATAGTTCTGTAAGCTTAGCTGGGAGTTGGATTCCCAGTTAAGTGATGGTGTCGCTTTTCCATTGGAAAGGGAAATATCGTTGGTGCTGCTGCGCCACCTTGGAGGGTAGAGACACATTCAAGGCAAATGACTTGGCGTAATTGATTTTCAGATTGGACAACATTTTAAATCATTCAAGCACTTGTAGGAGGTTGGGCAGAGACGTTAACGGTGAGGAAAGGAAGAGAAGGACATCGTCTGCAAAAGCCGCTATTTTGAATTCCTGCTCCCATACTCCTATACCCATAATGTCCCGACTGGCCCAGATGCAATGGAGAAGGGGTTCAATTGTAAGGATATAGAGCAGGGGAGAGAGAGGGAAACCCTGCCTAGTCCCATTGTGCACGGAGAGGGCGAGATATATAGAAGTTGGCTTCTGATGACACACTTATGGGCCTTCCACTGTGTCATGAAGGGGTACATCCAGGGTGGATGAAGAAATCTTTAATTCCTTGCCTCAGGGCCGCAGGAGCAACAGGGTCCACTAGGAGGGATGCATTCATTCTTTAAATCTTCAAAGAGGTGACGATATCTGGGAATACTAAAGTAAGTGTGATAGGGTGGTAATCTGAGAGAACCATGGCCTCGATAGATGCACTTTGGAGGTATGGCAAGTCTGATTGGGTCACAAAGAGGTAGTTTATCCTCGTATACCAAATGTGGGGTGAGGAGTAGAAGGTGTAATCTCGTTCCTGGGGATGTATTCTCCATGTGTCATGCAGGGTAAGGGAAGCTAATTGGAGGTTAATTTGTCTAAGAGACGAGGTCCTGTAGAGGTTTCTATCAGCGGATCTAGGGGAATGTTAAGACCCCCCCTAAGATCAGGAGTCCTGACATAAAAAGCGTAACCTGCATGGTGACCTCATGCAGAAAGGTAACCTGTTGTGAGTTGGGACAGTAAACATTAGCCAGCGTGTTATTCCATGTGCCCTTTAGGAATAGATATCTCCCTGTCAGATCTAGTAGTTGGTCAGTAATGTCGAGGTGGCACGTTTTGGAAAGGAGAATTGAAACACCTTTGGATTTGGAATCAGGGCATGTGGTATGAAATGGTATAGGGAAAATGCTTGTTTTGGAAGTGTGGGACCGATCCAGATTTGAAATGTGTTTCTTTGAAAAAAAGTGCCTGTGCCCTATGTTGGAATGCTTCTGCGAGGATACTGCTGCATTTTTCTGGGACATTTAGTCCCTATGCATTGAGTGAATACACCATCAGAGCGAGAGCAGCTGAGCATACAGTGGTATGTGTCATGATCAGGGCCGTGGAAAATGCGGTGAAGTACTGGAGTCCAAAGAGGACTGATGAAGAGAGTAGCTGGGGTAGGTAGGGGAGAGAGAGAAAAAAAAGGGGGGGGGAATGGGGGTAGTTGGCAGGGGGAAGCGAAGGAGGAGTATCTGTTAAATTACAGATTCCCTAATAGTAAAGAGGATGTACAAATCAATTTATTCAAATACCATACATGCAAGAATAACATAAATGGCAAGGCAGCGCTAAAAAAGAGATGCACTTATTTCAAGTAATTTCTTTTAAAACATGAGAACACAGTCCATAGTCCAAATCACACAAGATCCCAAGAGATGAATCAGGGGAGTGCAGCTGGATCAGCTGTGAAGTGTTTGAAAAGCAAACAAACGACACCTTATCTCACGAAGTCCCGCTCCCATAGGGATTGCACTCACCAAAGCCAATGGCCAAACATTCTCATGCCTGGTTTAAAAGTCATTGAATTCACGCTTGGCAAATCTCAGTGGCTTGAACAAGTACTTGAGCAGGTGGTACATGTGAAAAAGAGAACAAATCTCCACTAGTGCAATAATGTCAGAACCATCAAAAACTTTTGTTAAAAGTCCTTAAGCCATCCCACTTACACAAAGCAATTAAAACACACGCATGTAGTCACATAAAAATAGCTGGAGATAGAGCGGCTTATGACAAGCTGTAATCAATCTCACCCGACCATGCCTGCAGTACATGCGTCTCATCAGCTTCCTCGTGTGCTACCAACTCAGCTGGTTGCCGTACAGTCACGTCCCGACATGTTTCATCATACAGATTTCCTCATGGGGTTGGCTGTACGGTTAGGCAACACATCCTCGTAGTGGTATGCAAATCTTAGACCATTCACACACCCTCACTGCACAATGCAGTGTCCGTATTCCACATAATAGACTGGATGAATTACCATTCAGTTTAGAAGAGACCAGCACTGGTGACTACAGTGCATGCATGGTATTTGAATTATGTTACCTTAGTATATATAGGCAGCAGCTGGTGATTAGAGTTGAGCGAACACCTGGATGTTTGGGTTCAGTGGGTTCGACCGAGCTTTGGGAAAAAGTCCAGGTTCGATACCGAACTTGACCCGAACTTTACCCCGAACCCCATTGAAGTTAATGGGGACCCAAACATTTCGGCACAAAAATTACTGTAAAAAAGTCCTGGAAAGTGCTAGAGGGCTGCAAAAGGAAGTAAAATGATTTTAGAACAATAATCTGTCCCTTACAGCAACAGCAGGAACCTGACTTTATAGGAGTAGGCGATGATTTTAGAACAATAATCTGTCCCTTACAGCAACAGTAGGGACCTGACCCTATAGAACTAGAAGATGATTTTAGAACAATAATCAGTCCCTCTAAGCAGTAGACTCTACCTAGTCCAGTCAGGTCATTCTGTATGCAGGATGAGATGTTATTGTATCTGCAATCTGTCCCTAAAAGCAGTAGTAGTAGTAATCTCTACCTAGTCCACAATCAGATCGTTCTGTAATGCAGGATGAGATGTTATTATATCTGCAATCTGTCCCTCACAGCGCCGGCAGCATCCTCTCCCTAGACTAGCCTGAGAGCATGTGACATGCAGCACTAAGTGACTCCAGCTTACAAAGAGGCTGGGTCACATGATGCACTGGCGAATCACAGCTATGCCATTAGTAGGCATGGCTGGGATAGCTTCAAAGGGCAAGCCAGTGAAATGCTTGTTGATTGGCTACCCTGCAGCTATTCAACATGCGTGATCAAATACCCAAACCCAGAACCCAAACCCAAGCTTTTTTCAAATGTCCAGGTTCGGGCCCGGGTCACGGACACCCCAAAGTTCGGTACGGACCCAAACTTTGCAGTTCGGGTTCGCTAAACTCTACTGGTGATAATCATTTTTTTAATTTTCCTGACGCAGGGGTAGTAGGTATTGTGAAGGGTCACATTGCACACAGTATATACCAATAGTACCTACTCTTTGCATCTTGAACAAATCAACTACCAGAGGTGTGAACAGACCTGCTGATCCACCTAGCGAAGGGGAGAGGAAACACCGGTTGAATTCCAGGGGGAACCTGCCACTCAGTGGTGGGAGTGGGGTCTAACACTAAGACACTTGGGAACATAGACAAACCAAGGCATGCAAACCGAAGTAAAAGGGAAACTCGTGGAAGAGCTTCAGCATTCTAAGGTGAGATGGAGCAGAGTGGGGCCCCCGTTAAACAGAGGGAGCCCTGCTCTGGTCCCCCATGAGCTTATACAATCATGGAAGGGATAGTCATAAGGTAGACCAAGTCATCTGAGTTTCCGGGAGCCTCTATGCCCAGGTCTGGCATGTTGTCAGGTCCTGGGTACCACGTAGCCTGTGCTAGAGTCAGGGATGCGCCCCCAGTAACCCAGAGTAAAGTACATTATAACAAGGAATCATTAAAGGTAGAACAAAACAATAACTGGTAACTAGAGTTGAGCGAACACCTGGACGTTCGGGTTCGGAGGGTCCGAACGAACTTTGAAAAAAAGTCCGGGTTCGGCACCGAACGTTACCCAAACTTTATCCTGGAGTCAATGGGGACCCAAACTTTTAGGCGAAAAAATGGCTGTAACAAAGTCCTGGCAAGTGCTAGAGGGCTACAAAAGGAAGTAAAATGGGGGTAATAGTAGGGCAAGTGCCCTACAAAAAAATGGGGGTAGGGAAAATAAATTAAAATCAAATAAAAAAAATTGGAGGATTTGGAGTAGGAGCCTAGAGGTTGACTAGGCCGTGACCGTGGCAGTGTAGGTGGAAGTGGCGGTGGTCGAGGAGGAGGAGGAGGTAGCCAACACTGTTTTTTTTTGTTTGTTTATAATTGGGGTAGCCCCCAAAATATTGAGGTCTATTCAAAAAAAACAAGTGAGAGTCCGGTCTATTCTGCACAAGGTACAGACAAGTCTTGTGGGATCCATGCCTGGTTCATTTTAATAAACTTTAGCTTGTCCACGTTGGCTGTAGACAGGCGGCTGCGCTTGTCTGTGATAACGCCCTGCCGTGCTAAACACACGTTCCGACAATACACTGGCTGCAGGGCAGGCCAGCACCTCCAAGGCATAAAGGGCAAGCTCAGGCCATGTGGCCAATTTGGAGACCCAGAAGTTGAATGGGGCAGACCCATCAGTCAGTACGTGTAGGCGTGTGCACACATACTCTTGCACCATGTTGCTGAAATGCTGCCTCCTGCTAAGACGTTATCTATCAGCTGGTGGTGCTGTTAGTTGTGGCGGGCTGCTGACAAAGCTTTGCCACATTTCGGCCATGCTAACCCTGCCTTCTGAGGTGCTGGCGGTGGCACAGCTGCGTTGGTGGCCTCTTCCTCCTCCTCCTCCTCTGCCTTCGCCTTGTGCTTCCACTGAGCCCCTGGTGTCATTTGGGAATGCCCTCAGTAGCGCCTCTACCAATGTGCACTTGTAGTCGCACATCTTCCTCTCACACTCCAGTGAGAGAATTAAGGACGGCACGTTGTCCTTGTAACGGGGATCCAGCAGGGTGGCCACCCAGTAATCAGAAGAAGTTACAATGTGGGCAACTCGGCTGTCGTTGCGCAGACACTGCAGCATGTAGTCGGCCATGTGTGCCAGGCTGCCCATAGGCAAAGACAAGCTGTCCTCTGTGGGAGGTATATTATCTGTGTCCTCTGTATCCCCCCAGCCACGCTCCAGTGATACCCACGAGCTGCGTTGGGTGCCACCCTGCTGCGATTTCTCCTCCTCATCATCTTCCTCGTCCTCCAGAACTGTGCCCTGGCTTGAATATTTTTGACCTGGCCTATGCTGGTGCAGGAACCCACCCTCTGAGCCACTTGCGAATGACTGGCCTGATAACCGTGGATATGACCCCACTTCCTCCTCCTCATCCTCCTGTGCCACATCCTCTTCCATCATGGCCCGAAGTGTTTTTTCAAGGAGACATAGAAGTGGGATAGTAACGCTGAGAACAGCGTCATTGGCACTGGCCATGTTGGTGGAGTACTCAAAACACTGCAATACGCTACACAGGTCTCGAATGGAGGCCCACTCGTTGGTGGTGAAGTGTTGCTGTTCCACAGAGTGACTGATCCGTGCGTGCTGCAGCTGAAACTCCACTATTGCCTGCTGCTGCTCGCACAGTCTCTCCAGCATGTGCAAGGTGGAGTTCCACCTTGTGGGCACGTCACATATGAGACGGTGAGCGGGAAGGCCGAAGTTCTGCTGCAGCGCAGACAGGCGAGCAGCAGCAGGGTGAGAACGCACTTTATGCAGCAGCTCTGACATATCCGGGTAGTTTTTTAGAAAATTCTGTACCACCAAATTCAGCACATGCGCCAGGCAAGGGATGTGCGTCAAACCGGCTCGGCCCAGAGCCGCTACGAGATTTCAGCCATTGTCGCACACCACCAGGCCGGGCTTGAGACTCAGTGGCAACAACCACTCATTGGTCTGTTGTTCAATGCCCGTCCACAGCTCCTGCGCAGTGTGGGGTTTATCCCCCAAACATATCAGTTTTAAAACAGCCTGCTGTCATTTCCCCCTGGATGTGCTGATGTTGGTGGTGAAGGTGTTACGCTGAGTGGATGAGTGGGTGGTCGAGGAGGAGGAAGCGCAGTAGGAGGAGGAGGCAACAGGAGGCAAAGAGAAATGCCCTGCAATCCTCGGTGGTGGAAGGACATGCGCCAAATGGCTAGCCGGCTCAGGCCCACCCGTCACTACATTTGCCCAGTGTGCAGTTAGCGAGATATATCTTCCCTGCCCATGCTTACTGGTCCATGTATCAGTGGTTATGTGGACCTTGCCACAGATGGCGTTGTGCAGTGCACACTTGATCTTGTCCCCAACTTGTTTGTGCAGGGAAGGGATGGCTCGTCTGGAAAAGTAGTGGCGGCTGGGAACCACGTACTATGGGACAGCCGCTGCCATCAGGTTTTTTAAACTTTATGTATAAAAAAATGCAGCGCTAGTATCGTTACAAACAATATGAGGGAATTAAAAGATTTTTTTGAAGGATGACTATAGTCCCGTAACACCTAATAGAATAGTTAGTGTTTAGTGAGGAAAAAACACGGGCGGAACCGTCTACACACGAGGATTACGCCTACAAGCCGGAAGCTCCAGTTTTAAATGTGAGTGACATGTATATGATTTTAACCTCTAATAAACGGTCATATCAGTTTTACACTATTAGTCTTTACTGCTGTTTGGTGGCCCGCATATCATCGGCACTGAGTGGAAGAACGCACAGCTGATCGTATGCTAGCAACCGCATGAAGTGTTCCCTGGGAAGGAGAGGAAGTGGCAGACGGCCAAGATAGGAGACATATTTATATATTGCATGTAAGTGCATTACTATTAGGATAGTGAACGAGGATTTTTAAGAAGTACTACACCATGAGATGTTTATCATTATTATTTTTTTGGTGATGGATGAGAGCTACCCCTGAGGATACCATATCAACAGTGACTATTCGCAGTTTCCAGTCCTAAGAAAACCATGGACTAGTACATCTGTTATGGACTATTTCATATATAGGCGGTAAGAATAAAGTGCACATCGAGGTGTCCACCTTTTTTCCTCACTAAACACAAACTATCCTATTAGGTGTTACGGGACTATAGTCATCCTTCAAAAAATCTTTTAATTCCTTCATATTGTTTGTAACGATACTAGCGCTGCATTTTTTATATATTTGCTAATGTAAGGTGTGTATACTTTCATGCTTAGCTGCTAGTAGCTTGATTAGACACCACATTTTGAAATTTATGCTCATTGCTTTCAACAGGAGCTCAGATACACCCCGTTTATATTTTGTCCAGGTTTTTGAAACTGTCTGTGTCCACCAGACGGAATGACAGCATTTCAAAGGCCAGGAATTTTGAAATGCTGGCATTCAGGGCCAGTGATCGCGGGTGGGTAGGGGGGAACTTCCTCTTTCTCTCCAGTGTTTGGGAGATGGACAGCTGTAAGCTTCCATGGGACCATGTGGAAATGCTTGGGGATGGTAGCGGACATGGTGGCGTTGCTGTCATATTGTCTGTTTGCTGGGTGGCAGGTGACACTGTCACTGTAGAGGTGGAGGAAGAGGCCGAGGCAGCAGCAGAAGAGGAAGCAGGAGGAGGCCGAGACCTTTCTTGGATTTTGAGGTAATTATTCCAATGCAGCTTATGCCTTGAATTTAGATGCCTGGTCATGGGGGTTGTGCTCAGGTTGAGAACATTTATGCCCCGGCTTAGGCTATCATTGCACAACTTGCAAACCACTTGTGTCTTGTCATCAGCACATTGTCTGAAGAACTGCCATGCGGGGGAACGCCTTTGAGCTGCCTTTGGTGTGCTAGGTCCCTGAGTGCGGTGGGTAGTAGCAGGCCTACTGTCTAGGGGACGCTCGCTCAGCTTTTGCAACCTGCTTCCTCTTTTGCTGTGCTGGTGCCTCTGTGTGACCACCACCTCTTCCTCCAAACTGCACACCTCGCATGACCCTCATTCCATGTGGGGTCTAGACCTCATCATCCTCCACATCATCTTCCACCCACCCTTCACCACTGCCCTCATTGTCAGTCTGCACACTGAGGCAAGCTGCAGCAGTTGGCACCTGTGTTTCGTCATCATCAGAGATGTGCTGCGCTGGTGTTTCCATGTCTTCATCCTGCAACAGAAGTGGATGGGCATCGGTGCACTCAATGTCTTCCACTTCTGGGGCAGCGCTATATGGATGGCCCACGGAAAGCAAACCAGGAGAGTCATTAAAAAGCATAAGAGTCTCTTGCAGGACTTGGGGCTCAGACTGCTTGGCTAATTTACAAGGGGCTGAGGTGAAAGACAGATGGCCATGGGGTTCAGGTGCCAACTCTGAGCTTTCATCAAGGGACCGGGAGGGAGACAATGTGAAGGAACTGGAGGCATTGTCAGCCACCCAATCTACTATCGCCTGTACTTGTTCTGGCCTCACCAATCGTTGAGCGGCATTCTGGCCTACCATATACCGGTGAAGGTTCTGTTGGCTACCTGAGGAGGGTGTTTCCCTTGTGCGTGTAGCTGGCACACCTCGACCACGTCCTCTCCTTCCAACAGGAGGTTCACCAACACCACCAACACCAGCAGCACCAGCATCACCAGCAGCACCAGCATCACCAGCAGCACCATGACCACGTCCCTTATTTGCTCTCCTCATTATGCCCGCAAATGTACTATGTAGCCCTATGTAAGTATTTATTAATACTAATTAATACCTTTTTTTTTTTAAAACACCAACGTAGCTGGACTTTTTATTTTGGTGCAAGAAATGCACCGCTCACACCAACAGCTGGAAGCTCTCCCTTTAGAACTAGGAGATGATTTTTGAACAATAATGTGTCACTAACAGCAACAGCTAGAACCTCTCCCTTTA
>BLSH010283337.1:187842-201694 GCA_018402905.1 Glandirana rugosa
CTGTAACTTGACTTCGCGACCGTCCGCGCACTCGTTACTCTCAATTAAAATAGCATACGGGAAACAGAAGTTTTTCTAAGGGTCAACAGGCAGAGACCCGTGGGGGACACCCTTTTTCTACTAAAGTATTACAATTAGATAGGTACTGTGGTCGTCTTCCTTGGAGAGTGATGTGGTCATACTCTACTAAAATATTTCGATTAGACAGTGAGTGTGGTCGTCGTCCTTAGAGAGGGATATGATCATACTCTAATAAAATATTGGGATTAGATAGGGAGTGTGGTCGTAGTCCTCGGAGAGGGATATGATCATTCTCTACAAAGATACACAGGGGGTGCCCAGAGACGGACAACTGGGAATCTTTTTGAAGACAAAGGGCATACGATAAAATTAACTCTCATTGCTCACGCGCCTGCCAGCGCTTCAGTTCAATGTCGAATACATTTTCCTATTTGTATATATGGTACCTGAATAGTTGTTTACTGTTACAAGGATGCCTTCATATTTAAATTGTTTAATATGCACTTGTGATTAACAATTGGCATATCTCTGTATTACTTGATAAAATCAATAAAAAAGTTGTTAAAAAAAATCATCTCATACTAGTTTAGGGAGAGGTTCCTGGTGCTGGGGTGAGGGACAGATAAGCATTATAAAATCATCTCATACTAGTATAGGGAGAGGTTCCTGCTGCTGGTGTGAGGGACAGATTAACGTTATAAAATCATATCATACTTGTATAGGTAGAGGTTCCTGCTGCTGGTGTGTGGAATAGATTAGTGTTATAAAATCATCTCATACTAGTATAGGGAGAGGTTCTTGCTGCTGGTGTGAGGGATAGAATAGCGTTATAGAAACATCTCTTACTAGTATAGGGAGAGGATCCTGCTGCTGGTGTGAGGGATAGATTAGGGTTATAAAATCATCTCATACTAGTATAGGGAGAGGTTCCTGCTGCTGGTGTGAGGGACATATTAGCGTTATAAAATAATCTCATACTAGTATAGGGAGATGTTCCTGCTGCTGGTGTGAGGAATAGATTAGTGTTATAAAATCATCTCATACTAGTATAGGGAGAGGATCCTGCTGCTGGTGTGAGGGATAGATTAGGGTTATAAAATCATCTCATACTAGTATAGGGAGAGATTCCTGCTGCTGGTGTGAGGGACAGATTAGCCTTATAAAATCATCTCATACTAGTATAGGGAGAGGTTCCTGCTGCTTATGTGAGGGACAGACTAGCGTTATAAAAATCATCTCATACTAGTGTAGGGAGAGGTTCCTGCTGCTGTTGTGAGGGATAGATTAGCGTTATAAAATCATCTCATACTAGTCTAGGGAGAGGTTCCTGCTGCTGGTGTGAGGGATAGATTAGCGTTATAGAAACATCTCATACTAGTATAGGGAGAGGCTCCTGCTAATTGTGTGAGGGATAGATTAGGGTTATAAAATCATCTCATACTAGTATAGGGAGAGGTTCCTGCTGCTGGTTTGAGGGATAGATTAGCGTTATAAAATCATCTCATACTAGTGTAGGGAGAGGTTCCTGCTGCTGGTGTGAGGGATAGATTAGCGTTATAGAATCATCTCATACTAGTATAGGGAGAGGTTCCTGCTGCTGGTGTGAGGGATAGATTAGGGTTATAAAATCATCATATACTAGTATAGGGAGAGATTCCTGCTGCTGGTGTGAGGGAAAAATTAAGGTTATAAAATTATCTCATACTGGAGTAGGGAGAGGTTTCTGCTGCTGGTGTGAGGGACAGATTACCATTATAAAATCATCTCATACTGGTGTAAGCAGAGGTTCCTGCTGCTGGTGTGAGGGACAGATTACCATTACTAAATCTTCTCATACTGGTGTAGGTAGAGGTTCCTGCTGCTGGTGTGAGGGACAGATTAGCGTTATAAAATCATCTCATACAGGTGTAGGGAGAGGTTTCTGCTGATGGTGTGAGGGACAGATTACATCTATAAAATCATCTCATACTAGTGTAAGTAGAGGTTCCTGCTGCTGGTGTGAGGGACAGATTAGCGTTATAAAATCATCTCATACTAGTATAGGGAGAGGCTCCTGCTGCTGGTGTGAGGGACAGATAAGCGTTATAAAATCATCTCATACTAGTATAGGAAGAGGTTCCTGATGCTGGTGTCAGGGATAGATTAGCGTTATAAAATCATCTCATACAGGTGTAGGGAGAGGTTTCTGCTGATGGTGTGAGGGACAGATTATATCTATAAAATCATCTCATACTAGTATAGGGAGAGGCTCCTGCTGCTGGTGTGAGGGACAGATAAGCGTTATAAAATCATCTCATACTAGTATAGGGAGAGGTTCCTGATGCTGGTGTGAGGGACAGATTAGTGTTATAAAATCATCTCATACTAGTATAGGCAGAGGTTCCTGCTGCTGGTGTGAGGGACAGATTAGCGTTATAAAATCATCTCATACTAGTATAGGGAGAGGTTCCTGCTGCTGGTGTGAGGAATAGATTAGCGTTATAAAATCATCTCATACTAGTATAGGGAGAAGTTCCTGCTGCTGGTGTGAGGGATAGATTAGCGTTATAGCAACATCTCTTACTAGTATAGGGAGAGGCTCCTGCTGCTGGCGTGAGGGATAGATTAGGGTTATAAAATAATCTCATACTAGTATAGGGAGAGATTCCTGCTGCTGGTGTGAGTGACAGATTAGCTTTATAAAATCATCTCATACTGATGTAGTGAGAGGTTCCTGCTGCTGGTGTCATGGATAGATTAACATTATGAAATCATCTCATTCCCACAGGGGGTGCCCAGAGACGGACTACTGGGAATCTTTTTGAAGACAAAGGGCATACGATAAAATTAACTCTCATTGCTCACGCGCCTGCCAGCGCTTCAGTTCAATGTCGCATACATTTTCCTATTTGTATATATGGTACCTGAATAGTTGTTCACTGTAACAAGGATGCCTTCATATTTAAATTGTTTAATATGTACTTGATTAACAATTGGCATATCTCTGTATTACTTGATGAAATTAATAAAAAATATGTTAAAAAAAAATCATCTCATACTAGTTTAGGGAGAGGTTCCTGCTGCTGGTGTGAGGGACAGATAAGTGTTATAAAATCGTCTCATACTAGAATAGGGAGAGGTTCCTGCTGCTTGTGTGAGTGACAGATTAGCGTTATAAAATCATCTCATATTAGTATAGGGAGAGGTTCCTGCTGCTGGTGTGAGGGACAGATTAGCGTTATAAAATAATCTCATACTAGTATAGGGAGAGGATCCTGCTGCTGGTGTGAGTGATAGATTAGGGTTATAAAATCATCTCATACTAGTATAGGGAGAGATTCCTGCTGCTGGTTTGAGGGATAGATTAGCGTTATAAAATATCTCATACTACTATAGGGAGAGGTTCCTGCTGCTGGTGTGAGAGATAGATTAGGGTTATAAAATCATCTCATACTGGTGTAGGGAGAGATTCCTGCTGCTGGTGTCAGGGATAGATTAGCGTTATGAAATCATCTCATTCCCACAGGGGGTGCCCAAAGACAGACAACTTGGAATCTTTTTGAAGACAAAGGGCATACGATAAAATTAACTCTCATTGCTCATGCGCCTGCCAGCACTTTAGTTCAATGACGCATACATTTTCCTATTTGTATATATGGTACCTGAATAGTTGTTTACTGTTACAAGGATGCCTTCGTATTTAAATTGTTTAATATGTACTTGTGATTAACAATTGGCATGTCTCTGTATTACTTGATAAAATCAATAAAAAATATGTTAAAAAAAAAATCATCTCATACTAGTTTAGGAAGAGGTTCCTGCTGCTGGTGCGAGGGACAGATTAGCATTATCAAATAATCTCATACTAGTATAGGGAGCGGTTCCTGCTGCTGGTGTGAGGGACAGATAAGCGTTATAAAATCATCTCATACTAGTATAGGGAGAGGTTCCTGCTGCTGGTGTGAGGGATAGATTAGGGTTATAAGATCATCTCATACTAGTATAGGGAGAGATTCCTGCTGCTGGTGTGAGGGACAGATTAGCGTTATAAAATAATCTCTTACTGGTGTAGCTAGAGGTTAATGCTGCTGGTGTAAGAGATAGATTAGCATTATAAAATCATCTCATACTAATATAGGGAGAGGTTCCTCCTGCTGGTGTGAGGGACAGAAGAGTGTGATAAAATCATCTCATACTGGTATAGGGAGAGATCCCTGCTGCTGGTGTGAGTGATAGAAAAACGTTATAGAATCATCGCATACTAGTATAGGGAGAGGTTCCTGCTGCTGGTTATGAGTGAAAAATTAGGGTTATAAAATTATCTCATACTGGAGTAGGCAGAGGTTCCTGCTGCCAGTGTGAGGGACAGATTAGCGTTATAAAATCCTTTCATACTGGTGTAGGGAGAGGTTCCTGCTGCTGGTGTGAGAGACAGATTACCGTTATAAAATCATCTCATACTGATTTAGGCAGAGGTTCCTGCTGCTGGTGTGAGGGACAGATTACATCTATAAAATCATCTCATACTAGTATAGGGAGAGGTTCCTGCTGCTGGTGTGAGTTACAGATTAGCCTTATAAAATCATCTCATACTAGTATAGAGCGAGGTACCTGCTGCTGGTGTGAGGGATAGATTAGCGTTAATGAATCATCTCATACTAGTATAGGGAGATCTTCCTGCTGCTGGTGTGAGGGATAGATTAGGGTTATAAGATCATCTCATACTAGTATAGGGAGAGATTCCTGCTGCTGGTGTGAGGGACAGATTAGCGTTATAAAATAATCTCTTACTGGTGTAGCTAGAGGTTAATGCTGCTGGTGTAAGAGATAGATTAGCATTATAAAATCATCTCATACTAATATAGGGAGAGGTTCCTCCTGCTGGTGTGAGGGACAGAAGAGTGTGATAAAATCATCTCATACTGGTATAGGGAGAGATCCCTGCTGCTGGTGTGAGTGATAGAAAAACGTTATAGAATCATCGCATACTAGTATAGGGAGAGGTTCCTGCTGCTGGTTATGAGTGAAAAATTAGGGTTATAAAATTATCTCATACTGGAGTAGGCAGAGGTTCCTGCAGCCAGTGTGAGGGACAGATTAGTGTTATAAAATCCTTTCATACTGGTGTAGGGAGAGGTTCCTGCTGCTGGTGTGAGAGGCAGATTACCGTTATAAAATCATCTCATACTGATTTAGGCAGAGGTTCCTGCTGCTGGTGTGAGGGACAGATTACATCTATAAAATTATCTCATACTAGTATAGGGAGAGGTTCCTGCTGCTGGTGTGAGTTACAGATTAGCCTGATAAAATCATCTCATACTAGTATAGAGCGAGGTACCTGCTGCTGGTGTGAGGGATAGATTAGCGTTAATGAATCATCTCCTACTAGTATAGGGAGATCTTCCTGCTGCTGGTGTGAGGAATAGATTAGCATTAAAGATTCATCTCATACTCGTATAGGGAAAGGATCCCGCTGATGGTGTGAGGGATAGATTAGGGTAAAAAAATCATCTCATAATAGTATAGGGAGAGATTATTGCTGCTGGTGTGAGGAACAGATTAGCGTTATAAAATCATATCATACTGATGTAGGGAGAGGTTCCTGCTGCTGATGTGAGGGATAGATTAGCGTTATAGAATCATCTCATACTAGTATAGGGAGAGGTTCCTTCTGCTGGTGTGAGGAATAGATTAGGGTTATAAAATCATCTCATACTAGTATAGGGAGAGATTCCTGCTGCTGGTGTGAGTGACAGATTAGCTTTATAAAATCATCTCATACTGGTATAGGGAGAGGTTCCTACTGCTAGTGTGAGGGATAGATTAGCGTTATAATATCATCTCATACTAGTATAGGTAGAGGTTCCTTCTGCAGGTGGGAGGGAAAGATTAGCGTTATGAAATCATCTTATACTAGTATAGGGCAAGGTACCTGCTGCTGGTGTGAGGGATAGATTAGCGTTATTAAAACATCTCATACTAGTATAGGGAGATGTTCCTGCTGCTGGTGTGAGGGATTGATTAGCATTATAGAATCATCTCATACTGGTATAGGGAAAGGATCCTGCTGCTGGTGTGAGGGATTGATTAGGGTAATAATATCATCTCATACTAGTATAGGGAGAGATTCCTGCTGCTGGTGTGAGGGACAGATAAGCGTTATAAAATCATCTCATACTGGTGTAGGGAAAGGTTCCTGCTGCTGGTGTGAGGGACAGATTAGCATTATAAAATCATCTCATACTGGTGCAGGGAGAGGTTCCAGCTGCTGGTGTGAGGGACAGTTTAGCTGTATAAAATCATCTCATACTGGTGTAGGGAGAGGTTCCTGCTGCTGGTGTGAGAGACAAAAAATACAGTTACAAAATCATCTCATACTGGTGTAGGATGAGGTTCCTGCTGCTGGTGTGAGGGACAGATTACCATTATAAAATCATCTCATACTAGTATAGGGAGAGGTTGCTGCTGCTAGTGTGAGGGACAGTTTACCATTACAAAATCATCTCATACTGGTGTAGGGAGAGGTTCCTGCTGCTGGTGTGAGGGATAGATTAGCATTATAAAATAATCTCATACTGGTGTATGGAGAGGTTCCTGCTGCTGGTGTGAGGGACAGTTTAGCGTTATAAAATCATTTCATACTGGTGTAGGGAGAGGTTCCTGCTGCTGGTGTGAGGGACAGATTACCGTTATAAAATCATCTCATTCTAGTATAGGGAGAGGTTCCTGCTGCTAGTGTGAGGGACAGTTTACCGTTACAAAATCATCTCATACTGGGGTAAGGAGAGGTTCCTGATGCTGGTGTGAGGGACAGATTAGCATTATAAAATAATCTCATACTGGTGTAGGGAGAGGTTCCTGCTGCTGGTGTGAGGGATAGATTAGCGCTATAAAATCATCTCATACTAGTATAGTGAGAGGTTCCTGCTGCTGGTTTGAGGGATAGATTAGCGTTATAAAATCATCTCATACTAGTATAGGGAGAGGTTCCTGCTGCTGGTGTGAGGGACAGATTACCGTTATAAAATCATCTCATACTAGTATAGGGAGAGGTTCCTGCTGCTAGTGTGAGGGACAGTTTACCGTTACAAAATCATCTCATACTGGGGTAAGGAGAGGTTCCTGCTGCTGGTGTGAGGGACAGATTAGCATTATAAAATAATCTCATACTGGTGTAGGGAGAGGTTCTTGCTGCTGGTGTGAGGGACAGATTAGCGTTATAGAAACATCTCATACTAGTATAGTGAGAGGTTCCTGCTGCTGGTTTGAGGGATAGATTAGCATTATAAAATCATCTCATACTAGTATAGGGAGAGGTTCCTGCTGCTGGTGTGAGGGATAGATTAGCGTTATAGAAACATCTCATACTAGTATAGGGAGAGATTCCTGCTGCTGGTGTGAGGGACAGATTCACTTTATAAAATCATCTCATACTGATGTAGGGAGAGTTTCCTGCTGCTGGTGTCAGGGATAGATTAGCGTTATGAAATCATCTCATTCACACAAGTTGTGCCCAGAGACGGACAACTTGGAATCTTTTTGAAGACAAAGGGCATATGATAAAATTAACTCGTATTGCTCACGCCCCTGCCAGTGCTTCAGTTCAATGTTGCATACGTTTTCCTGTGTGTATATATGGTACCTGAATAGTTGTTTACTGTTACAAGGATGCCTTTGTATTTAAATTGTTTAATATGTACTTGCGATTAACAATTGGCATGTCTCTGTATTACTTAATAAAATCAATAAAAAATATGTTAAAAAAAAATCATCTCATACTAGTATAGGGAGAGGATCCTGCTGCTGGTGTGAGGGACAGATTAGC
The DNA here is from genome assembly GCA_018402905.1 of Glandirana rugosa. Classification (NCBI taxonomy): domain Eukaryota; kingdom Metazoa; phylum Chordata; class Amphibia; order Anura; family Ranidae; genus Glandirana; species Glandirana rugosa. The sequence continues at coordinate 195,668 of BLSH010283337.1, forward strand.
GTTATAAAATCATCTCATACTGGTATAGGGAGAGGTTCCTACTGCTGGTGTGAGGGATAGATTAGGGTTATAAGATCATCTCATACTAGTATAGGGAGAGATTCCTGCTGCTGGTGTGAGGGACAAATTAGCGTTATAAAATCATCTCATACTGGTGTAGGGAGAGGTTCCGGCTGCTGGTGTGAGGGGTGGATTAGCGTTATAAAATCATCTCATACTAGTGTAGGGAGAGGTTCCTGCTGCTGGTGTGAGAGACAGATTACTGTTACAAAATCATCTCATACTGGTGTAGGGAGAGGTTCCTGCTGCTTGTGTGAGGGACAGATTGGCGTTATAAAATTATCTCACACTGGTGTAGGGAGAGGTTTTTGCTGCTGGTGTGAGGGACAGATTAGTGTTATAAAATCATCTCATACTAGTATAGGGAGAGGTTCTGCCGCTGGTGTGAGGGATAGATTAGCGTTATAAAATCATTTCATACTAGTATAGGGAGAGGTTCCTGCTGCTGGTGTGAGGGATAGATTAGCGTTATAGAATCATCTCATACTAGTATAGGGAGAGATTCCTGCTGCTGGTGTGAGGGACAGATTAGCTTTATAAAATAATCTCATACTGGGGTAGGGAGGGGTTCCTGCTGCTGGTGTGAGGGATAGATTAGCGTTATAAAATCATCTCATATTAGTATAGGGAGAGGGTCTTGCTGCTGGTGTGAGGGAAAGATTATCGTTATAAAATATTCTCATACTAGTATAGGGAGAGGTTCCTGCTGCTGGTGTGAGGGACAGATTAGCGTTATAAAATCATCTCATACTAGTATAGGGAGAGGTTCCTGCTGCTGGTGTGAGGGACAGATTAGCATTATAAAATAATCTCATACTGGTGTAGGGAGAGGTTCCTGCTGCTGGTGTGAGGGATAGATTAGCGCTATAAAATCATCTCATACTAGTATATGGAGAGGTTCCTGCTGCTGGTGTGAGGGACAGATTAGCGTTATAGAAACATCTCATACTAGTATAGTGATAGGTTCCTGCTGCTGGTTTGAGGGATAGATTAGCGTTATAAAATCATTTCATACTAGTATAGGGAGAGGTTCCTGCTGCTGGTGTGAGGGGCGGATTAGCGTTATAGAATCATCTCATACTAGTATAGGGAGAGATTCCTGCTGCTGGTGTGAGGGACAGATTAGCTTTATAAAATCATCTCATACTGGTGTAGGGAGAGGTTCCTGCTGCTGGTGTGAGGGATAGATTAGCGTTATAAAATCATCTCATATTAGTATACAGAGAGGTTCCTGCTGCTGGTGTGAGGGACAGATTAGCGTTATAAAATCATCTCATACTAGTATAGGGAGAGGTTCTTGCTGCTGATGTGAGGGACAGATAAGCGTTATAAAATCATCTCATACTAGTATAGGAAGAGGTTCCTGCTGCTGGTGTGAGGGAAAGATTATCGTTATAAAATCATCTCATACTATTATAGGGAGAGGTTCCTGCTGCTGGTGTGAGGGACAGATTAGCGTTATAAAATCATCTCATACTAGTATAGGGAGAGGTTCCTGCTGCTGGTGTGAGGGATAGATTAGCGTTATAGAAACATCTCATACTAGTATAGGGAGAGATTCCTGCTGCTGGTGTGAGGGACAGATTCACTTTATAAAATCCTCTCATACTGGTGTAGGGAGAGTTTCCTGCTGCTGGTGTCAGGGTAGATTACCGTTATGAAATCATCTCATTCACACAGGTTGTGCCCAGAGACGGACAACTTGGAATCTTTTTGAAGACAAAGGGCATACGATAAAATTAACTCTTATTGCTCACGCCCCTGCCAGTGCTTCAGTTCAATGTTGCATAAGTTTTCCTGTGTGTATATATGGTACCTGAATAGTTGTTTACTGTTACAAGGATGCCTTCGTATTTAAATTGTTTGATATGTACTTGCGATTAACAATTGGCATGTCTCTGTATTACTTAATAAAATCAATAAAAAATATGTTTAAAAAAATCATCTCATACTAGTATAGGGAGAGGTTCCTGCTGCTGGTGCGAGGGACAGATTAGCATTATCAAATCATCTCATACTAGTATAGGGAGAGGTTCCTGCTGCTGGTGTGAGGGACAGATAAGTGTTATAAAATCATCTCATACTAGTATAGGGAGATGTTCCTGCTGCTGGTGTGAGGGACAGATTAGCTTTATAAAATCATCTCATACTGGGGTAGGGAGGGGTTCCTGCTGCTGGTGTGAGGGATAGATTAGCGTTATAAAATCATCTCATATTAGTATAGGGAGAGGTTCTTGCTGCTGATGTGAGGGACAGATAAGCGTTATAAAATCATCTCATACTAGTATAGGGAGAGGTTCCTGCTGCTGGTGTGAGGGAAAGATTATAGTTATAAAATATTCTCATACTAGTATAGGGAGAGGTTCCTGCTGCTGGTGTGAGGGACAGATTAGAGTTATAAAATCATCTCATACTAGTATAGGGAGAGGTTCCTGCTGCTGGTGTGAGGGATAGATTAGCGTTATAGAAACATCTCATACTAGTATAGGGAGAGATTCCTGCTGCTAGTGTGAGGGACAGTTTACCGTTACAAAATCATCTCATACTGGGGTAAGGAGAGGTTCCTGCTGCTGGTGTGAGGGACAGATTAGCATTATAAAATAATCTCATACTGGTGTAGGGAGAGGTTCCTGCTGCTGGTGTGAGGGATAGATTAGCGCTATAAAATCATCTCATACTAGTATATGGAGAGGTTCCTGCTGCTGGTGTGAGGGGCAGATTAGCGTTATAGAAACATCTCATACTAGTATAGTGAGAGGTTCCTGCTGCTGGTTTGAGGAATAGATTAGCGTTATAAAATCATTTCATACTAGTATAGGGAGAGGTTCCTGCCGCTGGTGTGAGGGGCGGATTAGCGTTATAGAATCATCTCATACTAGTATAGGGAGAGATTCCTGCTGCTGGTGTGAGGGACAGATTAGCTTTATAAAATCATCTCATACTGGTGTAAGGAGAGGTTCCTGCTGCTGGTGTGAGGGATAGATTAGCGCTATAAAATAATCTCATACTAGTATATGGAGAGGTTCCTGCTGCTGGTGTGAGGGACAGATTAGCTTTATGAAATCATCTCATACTTGTGTAGGGAGAGGTTCCTGCTGCTGGTGTGAGGGATAGATTAGCATTATAAAATCATCTCATACTGGTATAGGGAGAGGTTCCTACTGCTGGTGTGAGGGACAGATTAGCGCTATAAAATCATCTCATACTAGTATAGGGAGAGGTTCCTGCTGCTGGTTTGAGGGATAGATTAGCGTTATAAAATCATCTCATACTAGTATAGGGAGAGGTTCCTGCTGCTAGTGTGAGGGACAGTTTACCGTTACAACATCATCTCATACTGGTGTAAGGAGAGGTTCCTGCTGCTGGTGTGAGGGACAGATTAGCATTATAAATTAATCTCATACTGGTGTAAGTAGAGGTTCCTGCTGCTGGTGTGAGGGATAGATTAGCGCTATAAAATCATCTCATACTAGTATATGGAGAGGTTCCTGCTGCTGGTGTGAGGGACAGATTAGCTTTATGAAATCATCTCATACTTGTGTAGGGAGAGGTTCCTGCTGCTGGTGTGAGGGATAGATTAGCATTATAAAATCATCTCATACTGGTATAGGGAGAGGTTCCTACTGCTGGTGTGAGGGACAGATTAGCGTTATAAAATCATCTCATACTAGTATAGGGAGAGGTTCCTGCTGCTGGTGTGAGGGATAGATTAGCGTTATAGAAACATCTCATACTAGTATAGGGAGAGATTCCTGCTTCTGGTGTGAGGGACAGATTCACTTTATAAAATCATCTCATACTGGTGTAGGGAGAGTTTCCTGCTGCTGGTGTCAGGGATAGATTAGCGTTATGAAATCATCTCATTCACACAGGTTGTGCCCAGAGACGGACAACTTGGAATCTTTTTGAAGACAAAGGGCATACGATAAAATTAACTCTTATTGCTCACGCCCCTGCCGGTGCTTCAGTTCAATGATGCATACGTTTTCCTGTGGGTATATATGGTACCTGAATAGTTGTTTACTGTTACAAGGATGCCTTCGTATTTAAATTGTTTAATATGTACTTGCGATTAACAATTGGCATGTCTCTGTATTACTTAATAAAATCAATATAAAATATGTTAAAAAAAAAATCATCTCATACTAGTATAGGGAGAGGTTCCTGCTGCTGGTGTGAGGGACAGATTGGCGTTATAAAATTATCTCACACTGGTGTAGGGAGAGGTTTTTGCTGCTGGTGTGAGGGACAGATTAGCGTTATAAAATCATTTCATACTAGTATAGGGAGAGGCTCCTGCCGCTGGTGTGAGGGATAGATTATCGTTATAAAATCATTTCATACTAGTATAGGGAGAGGTTCCTGCTACTGGTGTGAGCGATAGATTAGCGTTATAAAATCATCTCATATTAGTATACAGAGAGGTTCCTGCTGCTCATGTGAGGGGCAGATTAGCTTTATAAAATCATCTCATACTGGTGTAGGGAGAGGTTCCTGCTGCTGGTGTGAGGGATAGATTAGCGTTATAAAATCATCTCATATTAGTATAGAGAGAGGTTCCTGCTGCTGGTGTGAGAGACAGATTAGCGTTATAAAATCATCTCATACTAGTATAGGGAGAGGTTCTTGCTGCTGATGTGAGGGACAGATAAGCGTTATAAAATCATCTCATACTAGTATAGGGAGAGGTTTTTGCTGCTGGTGTGAGGGAAAGATTATCGTTATAAAATCATCTCATACTAGTATAGGGAGAGGTTCCTGCTGCTGGTGTGAGGGACAGATTAGCGTTATAAAATCATTTCATACTGGTGTTGGGAGAGGTTCCTGCTGCTGATGTGAGTGACAGATTACTGTTATAAAATCATCTCATACTGGTGTAGGGAGAGGTTCCTGCTGCTGGTGTGAGGGTCAGATTTCCGTTATAAAATCATCTCATACTGGTGCAGGGAGAGGTACCTGCTTCTGGTGTGAGGGACAGATTGGCGTTATAAAATCATCTCATACTGGTGTAGGGATAGGTTCCTGCTGATGGTGTGAGGGACATTTTACATTTATAAAATCATCTCATACTGGTGTAGGGAGAGGTTCCTGCTGCTGGTGTGAGGGAAAGATTAGCATTATAAAATCATCTCATACTGGTATAGGGAGAGGTTGCTACTGCTGGTGTGAGGGACAGATTAGCGTTATAAAATCATCTCATACTAGTATAGGGAGAGGTTCCTGCTGCTGGTGTGAGGGACAGATTAGCTTTATAAAATCATCTCATACTAGTATAGTGAGAGGTTCCTGCTGCTGGTTTGAGGGATAGATTAGAGTTATAAAATCATCTCATACTAGTATAGGGAGAGGTTCCTGCTGCTGGTGTGAGGGATAGATTAGCTTTATAGAAACATCTCATACTAGTATAGGGAGAGATTCCTGCTTCTGGTGTGAGGGACAGATTCACTTTATAAAATCATCTCATACTGGTGTAGGGAGAGTTTCCTGCTGCTGGTGTCAGGGATCGATTAGCGTTATGAAATCATCTCATTCACACAGGTTGTGCCCAGAGACGGACAACTTGGAATCTTTTTGAAGACAAAGGGCATACGATAAAATTAACTCTTATTGCTCACGCCCCTGCCAGTGCTTCAGTTCAATGATGCATACGTTTTCCTGTGGGTATATATGGTACCTGAATAGTTGTTTACTGTTACAAGGATGCCTTCGTATTTAAATTGTTTAATATGTACTTGCGATTAACAATTGGCATGTCTCTGTATTACTTAATAAAATCAATATAAAATATGTTAAAAAAAAATCATCTCATACTAGTATAGGGAGAGGTTCCTGCTGCTGGTGTGAGGGACAGATTAGCGTTATAAAATCATTTCATACTAGTATAGGGAGAGGTTCCTGCTACTGGTGTGAGGGATAGATTAGCGTTATAAAATCATCTCATATTAGTATACAGAGAGGTTCCTGCTG
>BLSH010283337.1:202107-219683 GCA_018402905.1 Glandirana rugosa
GACAGGGAGTGTGGTCGTCGTCCATGGAGAGGGACGTGTCAGATTTCCGTTATAAAATCATCTCATACTGGTGCAGGGAGAGGTACCTGCTGCTGGTGTGAGGGACAGATTGGCGTTATAAAATCATCTCATACTGGTGTAGGGATAGGTTCCTGCTGATGGTGTGAGGGACATTTTACATTTATAAAATCATCTCATACTGGTGTAGGGAGAGGTTCCTGCTGCTGGTGTGAGGGAAAGATTAGCGTTATAAAATCATCTCATACTGGTGTAGGGAGAGCTTCCTGCTGCTGGTGTGAAGGACAGATTAGCGTTATAAAATCATCTCATACTCCTGCATCGAGAGGTTCCTGCTGCTGGTGTGAGGGACAGATTACCATTATAAAATCATCTCATACTGGTGTAGGCAGAGGTTCCTGCTGCTGGTGCGATGGACAGATTAGCGTTATAAAAATATTTCATACTGGTGTAGGGAGAGGTTCCTGCTGCTGGTGTGAGGGACAGATTACCGTTACAAAATCCTCTCATACTGGTGTATTGAAAAGTTCCTGCTGCTGGTGTGAGGGACAGATTACCGTTATAAAATCATCTCATACTAGTTTAGGGAGAGGTTCCTGCTGGTGGTGTGAGGGACAGATTAGCGTTATAAAAAAATCTCATACTGGTGTAGGGAGCTGTTCCTGCTGCTGGTGTGAGGGACATATTAGCGCTAAAAAAATAATATAAAATTGTGCTAAATTGTACATTTGCTTCCAGAATGAGGAGAGCGTCAAATAAGGGACATGGTCGTGGTGCTGCTAGTGCTGCTGGTGTTTGTGAAGCTCCTGTTGCACGGAGAGGACGTGGTCGATCTGTGGCAGCTACACGCACAAGTGAAACACCTTCCTCAGGTGCGAGTAGCCGACATAACCTTCAACGTTATTTGGTAGGCCCGAATGCCGCTCAATGAATGGTGAGGCCAGAACAAGTACAGACGATAGTAGATTGGGTGGCAGACAATGCCTCCAGTTCCTTCACATTGTCTCCCACCCGGTCCCTTGCTGAAAGCCCAGAGTTGGCACTTGAACCCCATGGCCACCTGTCTTTCACCTCAGCCCCTTGTAAATCAGCCAAGAAGTCTGAGCCCCAAGTCATGCAGCAGTCTCTTATGCTTTTTGATGACTTTGCTGGTGTGCATTCCGTGGGCCATCCACACAGTCCTGCCCCAGAATTGGAAGACATTGAATGCACCGATGCCCAACCACTTCTGTTTCAGGATGAACACATGGAAACACAACCGCAGCACGTCTTTGATGATGACGAAACTGCTGCGGCTTTCTACAATGTGCAGACTGACAAGGAGAGCAGTGGTGAAGATTGGGTGGAAGATGATGTGGAGGATGATGAGGTCCTAGACCCCACATGGAATGAAGGTCATGCGAGTGACGTGTGCAGTTTGGAGGAAGAGGTGGTGGTCGCACAGAGGCACCAGCACAGCAAAAGAGGAAGCAGGTTGCAAAAGCGGAGCGACCATCCCCTAGACAGTATGCCTGCTACTACCCACCGCACCCAGGGACCTAGCACACAAAAGGCAGCTCAAAGGAGTTCCCTGGCGTGGCAGTTCTTCAGACAATGTGCTGACGACAAGATACGAGTGGTGTGCAATCAGAGCCTGAAGCGAGGCATAAATGTTCTAAACCTGAGCGCAACCTGCATGACCAGGCATCTACATGCAAATCACGAGCTGCAGTGGAATAAGCACCTCAAAATCAAAGAAAGGTCTCGGCCTTCTCCTGCTTCCTCTTCTACTGCTGCCTCGGCCTCTTCCTCCACGACTACAGTGCCAGTGCCATCTGCCATCCAGCAAACAGACGATGTGACAGCAACGCCACAATGTCCGTCACCATCCCCAAGAATTTTCACACCATGGTTCCATGGAAGCTTACAGCTGTCCATCTCCCAAACACTGGAGAGAAAGTGGAAGTACCCCCCTACCCACTCGCGATCCCTGGCCCTGAATGCCAGCATTTCAAAATTCCTGGCCTTTGAAATGCTGTCATTTCCTCTGGTGGACACAGACAGTTTTAAATACCTGATGGTGGTGGCTGTCCCACAGTACCTGGTTCCCAGCCACCACTACTTTTCCAGGTGAGCCATCCCTTCCCTGCACAAACAAGTCGGGGACAAGATCAAGTGTGCACTGCACAATGCCATCTGTGGCAAGGTCCACATAACCACTGATTCGTGGACCAGTAAGCACGGGCAGGGATGCTATATCTCGCTTACTGCACACTGGGCAAATGTAGTGGCGGGTGGGCCTGAGGCGGATAGCAGTTTGGTGCATGTCCTTCCGCCACTGAGGATTGCAGGGCATTTCTCTTTGCCTCCCGTTGCCTCCTCCTCCTATTTCGCTTCCTCCTCCTCTACCACCTCCTCATCCGCTCAGCGTTACACCTTCACCACCAACTTCAGCACATCCAGGGGGAAATGAAAGCAGGTTGTTTTAAAACTGATATGTTTGGGGGATAAACCCCACACTGTGCAGGAGCTGTGAACGGGCATCGAACAACAGACCAATGAGTGGTTGTTGCCACTGAGCTTCAAGCCTGGCCTGGTGGTGTGCAATAATGGGCGAAATCTCGTAGCAGCTCTGGGCCTAACCGGTTTGACGCACATCCCTTGCCTGGCGCATGTGCTGAATTTGGTGGTACAGAAATTTCTAAAAAACTACCCGGATATGTCAGAGCTGCTGCAGAAAGTGTGGGCTGTCTGTGCTCGCTTTCAGCGTTCTCACCCTGCTGCTGCTCGCCTGTCTGCGCTGTAGTGGAACTACTGCCATCCCGCACACCGCCTCCTATGCGACGTGCCCACAAGATGAAACTCCACCTTGCACATGCTGGAGAGACTGTGTGAGCAGCAGCAGGCAATAAGGGAGTTTCAGCTGCAGCATGCATGGGTCAGTCGCTCTGCGGAACAGCACCACCTCACCACCGAGTGGTCCTCCATGCAACGCCTGTGTACCATACTGCGGTGTTTCAAGTACTCCACCACCGATGACGCTGTTCTCAGTGTTACTATCCCACTTCTATGTCTCCTTGAAAAAACACTTAGAGCGATGATGGAAGAGGATGTGGCACAGGAGGAGGAGGAAGAGGGGTCATTTCCATGGTTATCAGGCCAGTCATTCACAAGTGGCTCAGAGGGTGGGTTCCTGCACCAGCATAGGCCAGGTCAAAAAATTTCAAGCCAGGGCACAGTTCTGGAGGATGAGGATGATGATGAGGAGGAGGAGGAATCGTGTTCACAGCAGGGTGGCACCGAACGCAGCTCATGGGCATCACTGGAGCGTGCTTGAGGGGATTTGGAGGACACAGATGATATACCTCCCACAGAGCACAGCTTGTCTTTGTCTCTGTGCAGCATTGCACACATGAGTGACTACATGCTGCAGTGCCTGCTCAATGACAGCCGAGTTGTCCACATTGTAACTTGTGCTTATTACTGGGTGGTCACCCTGCTTAATCCCCATTACAAGGACAATGTGCCGCCCTTAATTCCCTCACTGGAGCGTGATCAGAAGATACGCGACTACAAGTGCACTCTGGTAGACGTGCTGCTGAGGGCATTCCCAAATGACACTGGGTGCTCAGTGGAAGCACAAGGCGAAGGCAGAGGAGGAAGAAGAGGTCACCAACGCAGCTGTGGCACCACCAGCACCTCAGAAGGCAGGTTTAGCATAGCCGAAATGTGGAAAAGCTTTGTCAGCAGCACGCCACCACGTACTGACTGGTGGGTCTGCCCCATTCAACTTCTGGGTCTCCAAACTGGGCACATGGCCTGAGTTTGCCCTTTATGCCTTGGAGGTGCTGGCCTGCCCTGCAGCCAGTGTATTGTCTGAACGTGTGTTTAGCAGGGCAGGGGGCGTTATCACAGACAAGCGCAGCCGCCTGTCCTCAGCCATCGTGGACAAGCTAACCTTTATTAAAATGAACCAGGCATGGATCCCACAAGACTTGTCTGTGCCTGTACCCTGTGCAGAATAGCCATATATATACCGGCCTCACACAGCCATTGGTATACTTAAGTGAACCTATCCTTTTTTTTAAATATGTCTCAATATTTTGGGGGCTACCCTAATTAGAAACAGAAACCAAACAAACAAAAAAACGACCTCTTCCTCCTCAAGCCCCATCCACCACCTACACGGTCACCGCCTCCTCAACCTCGCACTCCACATCCACCTCCTCCTCCATTTTTTTTTTTTTTTATGTGATTTTAAGTTATTTCCCTATCCACATTTGTTTGCAGTGCACATGTCCTTCTCTTACTCACATTTTCCTTCCTATTTTTCTCTCAAATATTGTTCACAAATATGTTTAAATATGTGTCAGGGCCGGTTCACACTGCTGCTATGCGGGAACCCTGTGAATCCACTGCAGGTTCCCGTAATGCATGTCTCCCAGCGACAGTTCACACTGCCAGATGAGATCTGGGGGAGTGCCAATACAAAGCTAATGACACCCCCAAATCAGTTTGCATTTTGCAGTGCATACTGAAAACTCGCACAGGAATCGGATCGCATGGGTGTTCACACCCATGCGATCCGATTCTGCTCCGGACCAAAAAAAGGCTCCTGTGTGAGTTTGGTCCAAATGCGATGCAATTTCAGCCATACTATCTGTATGGCTGAAATTGCATCGCATAGAGATTGCATGTGATTCACACTGCAGTGCAGTTTTAGGCTCTGGCACACAATAAAAGACCACTCTAAAATGTGCAGTTTTATCACACAACACAATGCCACACATGTCGTAAGTTTTGAGGGAGCATGCAGTTGGCATGCTAACTGCAGGAATGTCCACCAGAGCTGTTGCCCTTGAATTGAATGTTCATTTCTCTACCATAAGCCATCTCCAAAGGTGTTTCAGAGAATTTGGCAGTACATCCAACATCCAACCGGCCTCACAACTGCAGACCACATGTAACCACACCAGGCCAGGACCTCCACATCCATCATCTTCACATCCAAGATCGTCACAGACCAGCCACCCAGACAGCTTCTGCAACAATCGGTTTGCATAACCAAAGAATTTCTGCACAAACTGTCAGAAACTGTCTCAGGGAAGCTCATCTGCATGTTCGTCATCCTTATCGGGGGCTCGACCTACATAGAAACCTGACTGCAGTTCGTCATCGTAACAGAATTGAGTGGGCAAATGCTCACATTCGATGGTGCCTGGCACTTTGGAGAGGTGTTCTGTTAATGGATGAATCCAGGTTTTCACTGTACAGGGAAGATGGCAGACAGCATGTATGGCGTTGTGTGGGTGAGCGGTTTGTTGATGTCAACATTGTGAATCAAGTGGCCCATGGTGGCAGTGGGGTTTTGGTGTGGGCAGGTGTATGCTATGGACGACGAACACAGGTGCATTTTATTGATGGCATTTTGAATGCACAGAGATACCATGACAAGATTCTGAGACCCATTGTTTTACCATTCATCCACGACCATCACCTCATTTTGCAGCATGATAATGCACGGCCCCATGTTGCAAGGATCTGTACACAATTCCTGGAAGCTGAAAACATCCCAGTTCTTGCATTGCCAGCATACTCACCAGACATGTCACCCATTGAGCATGTTTGGGATGCTCTGGATTGGTGTATATGACAGCGTGTTCCAGTTCCTGCCAATAGCCAGCAACTTCGGACAGCCATTGAAGAGGAATGGACCAACAGTCCATAGGCCCCAATCAACAACCTGATCAACTGTATGTGAAGAAGATGTGCTGCACTGCATGAGGCAAATGGTGGTTACACCAGATACTGACTGGTTTTCGGACCCCCCGGACCCCCCCCCCCATACAGTAAAACTGCACGTTTTAGAGTGGCCTTTTATTGTGGCCAGCCTAAGGCACACCTGTGCAATAATCAGCATCTTGATATACCATACCTGTGAGGTGGATGGATTATCTCGGCAAAGGAGAAGTGCTCACTAACACAGATTTAGACAGATTTGTGGACAATATTTGAGAGAAATAGGCCTTTTATGTACATAGAAAAAGTCATAGATCTGAGTTCAGCTCATGATAAATAGGGGCAAACACAAAATTGTTGCATTTATAATTTTGCTCAGTGTAGTAAGGATATATGGATTCGTTAATAATACATTTTTTAGAATTATTATTTAGAATTATGTATAATTGTTCTTTCCGTTCAATTAGTTTTGATTAAATTTGCAGATACAAAAGAAAAGAGCAATAAGTTGCCATCATATTTTACATTAAAATAAAGCATAACAGATATATATGTAACAAGTATCATATTTCCACATTAAGTTAAAGCGGCCAGCATGAGTAGGTATGTCAGATAAACCAAAGTGGGGTTTGCCCGCCGTCCCCTCCGTCCAGAGAGCCCTCGCTCCGAGCGCCCCCACTGGGAGCTAACTGCGCCACAGAGGGGCCTCCCCGGAACCAGGGGACAGCCATCACCCACTGCTATCATCAGGGTTCATACCGAATCACTTAATCCAAATTTCCAAGAGTGAATGAATATTTTATACCCGCTAATATCGGTTAAGATAATAATGAAATTAATTCAATAAACAGTAAACAAATAAACACATCAACAAGCATCAGCACCGGAAGTGAGAGTCTCCCCAGGGGTAGAAGGTTGTTAGTTTCAAGGTTCTCATTGATCTTCAGGAAAGCTCCTAGCCCAATATTTCCAGTTAAATTTTGATATATTTCCAGTCCTTACCGCAAAAGTCTTTTCGTACAAGTATTGTGTTCTTATTCTGTACACTACTTCAGAGATGTTAGGGGCTTTAATAGTTTTCCATTTTGAGGATATAGTTAATCTTGCTGCAATAAATATGTGAGTGATGAGTGGTCTGTATGTTTTGGGGGTTTTGTGTATGTCAAGATTGAGTAGCGCTCTACATGGGGAGGGGCGTATGATAATACCTGTTATTGTTGCTATTAATGAGAATACTTGTTTCCAAAAACTTTGAAGGGCTTTACAACTCCAGAGGATATGTAAAATATCGCCTTTCCCCCCACAACCCCTCCAACAATGTTGGGGTTCTGTTGGGTAGATTTGTGATAGTCTCATTGGGGTTAAATAAATTCTTCTGTAAATAATCTTTAGCAAATTCTCCCAATGGTCAACACAGTGGGAAAACTTATAATGTGATTGTATAGCTTCTTGCCATTGTTGTAGCGTAAAAGACGAGTTGGGTTCTCTTTCCCATGTGTGCATACTAGATGTTTTCAAGTCTTTTCGTTTATATTTTAGTATTTTGTAGAACCATCCTAGACCTTTTGGTTTATAAAAACTGTCTGACATGTAGTTCCATGAGTCTTTGTGTACCCTGTAAGAAAAGTTAGGATGGGTTTTATGTAGGTGTATGACCTGCAAGTCAGAATATGTTTGTGGAAGGGGCTGCTTTGATAAAAGTTCTTTATGAGTTAAGATGCCCTTTTGTAGCCATTGTGAGATTCTGACATTTGGTAAGAGATATTGATGTATTTGGAGGGCTATATCGTCACAAGTCGTTAATGTATCTGAAGGGACAATAGTATGGAGTTTTTTCCGTGCCATTCTAGAGGTTTTGATAGATGGGAGATCTACATTATGAGGGGTAATGGGTATTAAATCTGCTAAAAGCAGGGATGGAAGGTGTCTGTTGCCAGCTAGATGGCACTCTATCTGAACCCATAGTTTATCAATTCGGGGGTCGAACCAGGTTTTGGTTTGGTCCAACACAGCCACATAATGATAAGATTAAGATTAGGGAAGTTTACTCCTCTCCTAGATCTATGTCTGAGCAAAGTAGAGGAGAGTCTAGGCTTTCCCGTGCCCCACAGGTTTTTCCTGAAGAGCTTTTCAGTAGTTTCGAAAAACTTTTCAGGGATCTCAACCGGAATCGTTCTAAATTAGTAGATGATCTTAGGTAGTAGTAGCATTTTTAAGGCTGCAACCTTACCCATCCATGATAATTCATAGGAAGCTATGTTGTGAAGGTCTTTTTCTATTGTCTCCAACAGTCCCAGGAAGTTAGAGTTGTAAGTTTTAGATGTGGGGGATGAGAGTGTAATCCCTAGGTAGGGAATGTTGTGTGAGACCCATTTAAATGGGTACAGCTGTTTAAGTTGATTTATCTGGATTTTGGGTACCTCTATGGGCAGAAGTATTGATTTAGTTATATTTAATTTATAATAGGATACATACCCAAATTGCTGAAGTAAGATGTAAATTTCTTTTAATGATGCCGCTGGGTTTGTTAGTGTTAAGACTACATTGTCAGCAAATAGCCCTACTTTGTGGGAGACAGTCCCTATTTTCACGCCTTTGATATTAGCATTGGATCTAATAGCCTCCGCCAGGGGTTCCATCAATAACGAGAATATCAATGGAGATAAGGGACATCCCTGGCGGGTGCCGTTAGTTATAGGGAACTTGTTTGACAATACATTTGAGACGTACACTCTGACTGAGGGTTTTGTGTATAGAGCCATGATGGCGGAAAATATAAAGCCTTGTAGGCCAAATTTCTGAAGGGTAGACTGGAGATAGCCCCAGTGAACTCTATCAAAGGCCTTTTCTGCATCCAACGTCAGGCCACCGTGGGAATTCTACGAGTTTCAGATACTCGAATAATGTTGAAGAGCCTACGAGTGCCGTCTGGTGCCTGTCTTCCCTTTACAAACCCCACCTGGTCAGGTCTGATTAGTTGTGGGGTGACAGCCGCCAGGCGGTTAGCCAATATTTTAGCATAGATCTTCAGATCAGTGTTTAACAGCGATATTGGTCTAAAATTTTGAGGATGATCCATTTTTTTACCTGGCTTAGGTATAGCAATAATCATTGCCTCAAGCATTTCCTCTGGAACAGAAGCAGAAGTGGTCATTTTGTTGAACAATGCTGTTAAGTAGGAGGTGAGAATCTGGGAAAATGTGTGGTAATATTCTGCAGTGAAACCATCTGCTCCAGGGGACTTTTGTGTTGGAAGCGACTTAATTGTGTCGCTCACTTCTTTATCAGTGATGGGCGTGTTAAGGATATGAAGCATATCCTGGTTTACGGAGGGCAATTTAATAGAGGACAAGAAGCTGTTTATGATGGACTGATCAGATTGAGGGGTATTTTTTTCTGTAGCTAAATTATAGAGACTGTGATAATATTTTTGGAAGGAATTGGCAATTTGGTTTGGGTGGAACACTAAGTTTCCAGTGAGCGGGTCAGTCATAGATCCCAATCTGGTTTGTTGGTGGCGCCTGGGTAAGTAATTGGCTAATAGCTTGCCCGCTCTATTGCCATGGGCATAATATAAAGCTTTGATACGTTTCAATGAGAGGTGGTGCTCAGCCAACAGGGCGAGTCTCAACTGTTGTCTACAATTGTTAAGATCCTCTTTAATTTTAGGGTTTGGGGTTTGTTTATTTTGCATATCTAAGGAATTAAGGTGAGTCAGTAGAAGGGTAATATTTTTGGCCTTCTGCTTCTTTTCCCTAGCAGCCGCCTGAATCAAAAGACCTCGGCTAAATGCCTTATGGACACACCATACATATGTTTCATTTGTATCTTTGTTAGCATTTGCGTCAAAAAAATCTCTAAGTTGTTGGGAAAGTCTTTTAGAGTAGTTAGGGTTGGCCAATATCTGGGCTGCAGTCGTAGTGTTCTTTAAGTGTTAATGAGATCGGTGCGTGGTCTGACCACATTATATTGTGGATAGATGCATCAATGGTTCTTTGTAAAAGAGGGAGATTTGCCAAAAATAAGGCAATCCTCGAATAGGAATTATGTGGTGCCGAATAAAATGTATAGTCTTTCTCAGTAGAGTTAATACATCTCCAGATATCATGCAAGTTTTCTATGTGAAGAAAGGATTTCAGTTCATATCTGCTGGTTGTTTTGGGGTTGGAGCAGTCCATATCCTTATCGGTTACGCTGTTAAAATCTCCACACATAAGAAGGGAGCCCATAGCAATTTTATCTATGCAACATTTTAGGGATTTCAGAAAGGTTGCTTGTCCTTGATTTCTGCACATACAAGTTGACTATTGTATATTTGGCATTATTGATAGTACAGATCAGGATCAAAAATCTCCCTTTCAAGTCTTCAATTACCTCCTGAAGCTGGAAAGCCACTGATTTGTTGATGGCTATAAGGACTCCACTCTTTTTAATGTGGGCAGAAGCAGTGAAGATAAATGGGAAAGACCTATCTGTACACTTGGGCTGTTTATTTTTAGCAAAATGGGTCTCCTGGATGCATACTATGTCTCCCTTAAGCTTTTTCATTTCCCTCCACATTGTTCTTCTCTTATAGGGGCTGTTAAGACCGTGGGCGTTTAAGGATATTATTTTAATAGTCATGGTGGCGAGGGAAAGTGCTGTGTAGTTGTTTTTCTTCTAATATATGAAGTGTAGATAAAATTTTAGGATTACATTTGAGAGGGTGATGACAGGAGCTGGAGCTTTGACATTTGCAGGAGCGGAGAAAATAATTCTTCTTTTTGAAGAGACAGTTCTGTGCTTCCTCTTTTGAGAGATTTGGAGTATTTGATTCTGAACAAACAAAGAGAACTAATAGAAAGATATTAGAACAAAACATAAAAAAGTGAAAAGGTTCACAACGTGTGAGCATGTCACAGAATCACCGTGGGGGTCATGCTCTCTCAAACCTTCTCCGCCATCTTGTGGTTGTTTTGAGTAAGGCAGTGAATTAACAGATATTTGTAGAAGTGCTCATCCTTTTGTGACTTTTTGCCATTCAGGTGAGATTTCACGCAGAGGTGATTTGTTTTGTATTTCTTCCTCCTCAGAGATAAGCTCTTTAGACCATTTTCCAGGTTAGTAATAGCATAGGTTCTGTTTTCTCTGGTAATGAGAATCTTTGTTGGAAATCCCCAAGTATAAGGGATTTTGTGGTTTTGAAAGAGTTTAGTTAGTGTAGCAAGATTTCTGCGGGCTTGCATGGTGTGTTGTGATATGTCAGCATAGACAGTGATGTCCGCATATGGATCAGGTAGGGGATAATTTTTCCTACTGAAGCGCATTAGTTCCTCTTTCACATGGAAAAAGTGGATCCTTGCTATAACATCCCTTGGGACATTTTCTGGCAAGTGTTTGGGCTTAGGTAGTCGGTGTGCCCGATACATCACCACCTCTCCTTCTAGTACATCTGGCAATAAGGTTGTAATGAATTGCTTGACATAGTTTATAAGGTCTTTAGGGGGCACAGACTCTGCTACCCCCCTGGGCTTCACATTATTTCTTCTCGCCCGGTCCTCTAATTCAGCCATTTTGTTTTTAATAGCTTGAATTTCATCTTCTGTCCTGTTATAAGCACCAACAAGCTGATTGTGCGCACTTGCAAACTCCCCCCTTTTATCTTCAGCATGACTCACTCTCTCCCCCAAGGCAGAGACTTCCGCTTTAATGTTAGTCACACATTCCATCATGTCTTTATGTAATGAGCCCCTTAAGGTCACTAACATTCCTTCATTACTGTGTCGGTAAGTGGCTGCCCCAATGCAGGGAACTCATGTAGTTGCTCTATATATTCTTTTGTGCTGTCATATGAAGTTTCATATTCCCCTTGCTCACCTGGGTAAACATAGGTAGAGGACTTCTTCTGCGATGTTTTTTGGGGACTCTGAATGGGCGATTCTCCTGGTGAGGACCTGCTGCTCTGCCCGGGAGAGGGTGATTGCTGCGAATGAGCCATGCCTCTGCCGTTCGTTCCTCTCAGTCAGGAGGTGTCCATGCCATCTTGAGGCCTAGGAGTGCTTGCGGCGCTGAAGAAGTCTGTGAGCTTCCTAGGGCGATTAGAATTTTTTCTTTTGCTCATCTTACCATGGATCGGTAGCAGGATGAGTGTCTGAGGGATTCTGCCTTACTAAGCTGTTCAGCGTTGCTTAAAGTTGCTGGATGGCGATGGATGTGCAGAGAGCTTTTCTCCTATGCGGCCATCTCCATTCGCCCCGCGACCATGCCCCTGTATAATTGTTCTTTATAGTGTTGACATCCGGGTAGTTGGGTACAGTAGAGATAAATTCCTAATCTAATGTAGAAGGGTAGATGTGTCCCCTAAGGCTTGAATAGGTTCCTATTTAGGTCACCACATTAGTTTCCGCCACTTCTGGATTATAATCTTGTTCCACATCCACTTGAGTGTCAGGGTATGTGCAGGAGCTAGGGCGGAAGCAGTTTCCATATCAGGGCATTGTGGAATGGAATCGGAACATAATATCCGGTATGACACAGTCTCTAGTGAGAGAGGCAATATTGCCGATGTGTCACTTCCGGTTGCACTGGAGTCGGTCGGAAATGGTCAGGAGATGGGCATAGAGCTGGGAGAAAGAGGAAATGCTAGATCATGACATTGGATACAGAGTCACTAACATCTACATCTACTCTCCCAGCCAGACCACAGATGCCCACACATTTCGGAGTTGAGGTAATTTAGAGATCTATATAAGCTATAATGAAAGGCTCCCCACCTGATGAAGAAGCCCAATAGGAGGGTGTAACACGTACAGGTGGGAGGAGCCATTGTCCGTGACATCACTACTTGTGTATCAGCTTGGTGAGCTAACTATATGCTTATTTTATACTTTCGATGTGAGTATTTTTAATCCTCTTATTCTGTTTTAATAAATAATTTCAAGCAGAGAACACTATGGTTTTTTCATTTCTATTTTATGGTATTACATGGTTGATTGAGATTTAAAAAGTGGAATATTGTGTTTCAGGGACGATCCTTGCAGAAGCTTTCTAGCACCATCCTGAATCTAGTACATTAAGGCGTTTATGACACTGTAGTAGGGTCATAGACTGTAGGTGAGCAGGCAATCTGTCACGTACCTGACGGTGGAGTCTGTCTTGTGCAGGGAACAACCGCTCTTGCGCACCCGATTCAAGGACCCCTGGTAGTGGGGACAGAGGCCCAAGAGTGCGGGATGGCACGAGGGCTGGAGGGTCACCGATGGTGTAGTGAGGCTCCAGAAGGCGTGCAAGTAGATGGATGGTCGTACAGGCTGGGTTGGCAACAGGCAGGCAGGAAGGTACAAGAGGATCAGGCAAACGGGTAGTCAGAGTCCAAGCAAGGTTCGTTAACGGGCGGGCAGCAGAGGTACAAAGGAGCAGACAATCGGATGGTCGTGGGTAGCCGGGGTCGGTGCAGGTAGCGGACAGCAGGTCGGGACAAGCCGGGTCAACAGGAGGCAGGACAAACACGGGAACGGGTATCCGGAGCTGAGGCGTACAGGTCGGGAACGCTGTAGAGCGAGCAGCACTTGGTCCAGGAAGTCTCCAGGTTTAAATAGGCCCATTTGGCGCCGTTTTCCGGCGCGTGCGCGCGCACGGGAGCGCGCGAACGCGCACGCGGGAATGGCAGATTTTAGCCAGAATTTGCTCTTTTCCTAACACAATCTGTCTGAAGGTGGTGGTCACTGAACACATTGGATATTATTATACAAACTATTACTTTAAGTTGACACAGCGGTGGAGCATATATTTGCAGCTGGGACTTTGTTGACACTGTTATACTATATATTACATCAACTATACCAGTTGTCTTAACCTTGTTTTGTTTATTATTTTATTCAGTTACAATATATGAGTGATTGTGCTGCACTATCCACTTTAGTGAAAACAGCATAGACTGGGGATGCAAAGATGTCACATAATGGAGATGCAAACTGTAAATGCCGTCTAGTGAAGGCTGTGGGTGCAACAGAGGCTGAAAATGTGTTGCAGTGCAACATATGCTGCTCATGTGCTGCATATGTCATTGCTGTAAACCAGAGGCATATACAGGTTTCAGCTAAGGCTGAAAATTTTTAGGATTCTATTAAGGAGAGCATACTTGACTGCTTGCTTGAGTGATGTTGGGGTGTCCTGATCAAGTTTAATTTGGGGACCCTGTGCTCCAACAAGTTACATGACACAACTGCAACACTCTAGGTAAACCTATACTATAAGTACCCGTGGCAATGCAATAGTGAGAGGGCACTAGAGCTGGATCGCATAAGGTATGTAACAGTGACATACAATATATGGTTTTAGTAGGCTGTGGTTTCAAAGGGGGAATCTAGGCAGGGCTTAAAGTGATTATAAGGGCTCATTTTTTTTAAATAACAAACATGTCATACTTACCTCCCCTGTGCAGTTGGTTTTACACAAAGTAGCCCAGATCCTCCTCTTCTCATTTCTCTCTTCTGCTCTCCTGGCCCCTCCCTCTGGTGAGTGCCCCAATAGCCAGCAGCTTTCTATGGAGGCACCAGTGTCGAGTCAGAGCTTCGTGTATCCATTCAGACACGGAGACCCAACCCGGCCCCATCCCATCTCTCCCCTGATTAGCTGACTTATTTTGAGCAGGAGCCAATGGTACCGCTGATGTGTCTCAGCCAATCAGGAGGAGTGTCTGGGACAGCTAAGACATTCGTGGACATCGCTGCAGAGAGAAGGGGCTCAGGTATGTAATTTGGGAGTGCTGGGGAGGCTGCTAAACACAGAAGGTTTTTTTATCTTAATGCATAGAATGCATTAAAATAAAAAAAAGTGTAGCTTTGCAACTCCTTCAAATTCAGATCCTTCAATTCCGAAAGAGTGTACTATCTCACTGAAAATAAAACATAAATATTGTACTGACCCCATGCGCACTATGTACAAACTTTTGCTAGGCCTCATTTTCTTAACCAGTTCCACACTGCGCACAGTATATTTACTGCAGCAGTGTGGATGCATCCCGCGAATCGCTGTAAATAGGCATTGATTCGCGCAGGCGCAGCTAGGGGGCTAGGGGGCGAGTGCGCACCGCTGGCAGCACTCTCGTGCCTGACACACTCCGGAGGAGTGTGCCCGCGGCTCGGGCAGACCCAATGTCCGCCGGCGAGCCGCGATGAGCTTCCAGAGTGAAAGAATTGGGAACCGCCATTGTAAACACGGCGGTTCCCGGCTCTGTCAATGGGGACATAAGAGATCTACTGATCCCTGTCACTGTCGAGGGAATCTAAATTCCCAGAGGGATGGGTGGCGATGAGGAAAGTACTCCAACGTAATAGGAAACGGTCTTTAGCTGTGAGGCAGTTAAAATCTGTTAGCATTTTTTCCTTATGCATTTGGGATGATAGTTCCAGTTTGACTTGTGAGGTGGTTAGGCAGGCCGCTGATAGCCAGTTTTTAAGAATGACCCTGCGGGCCGCAAAGAGGCAAAGGAGAGTCCAGTCTTTGTGGGAGCGGATGTTGTCCTCTGACCACAGCAATAGTTGTTTGTTCCAATGGCCAAATATCAGGAGAAGGGGGTCTTTGGGAATGCTTAGCTGGGTAAGTTCTCGGATAAATGCCATGATGTTGTCCCAAAAAGAGGATATGACCGAGCAGGACCAGAAGCGGTGTGTTAGGGAAGGTTTCTCTTGTTTGCAGTGTGGGCAATACATGGACTGTGGAGAGTTCTTGGTCTTGAGGAAGGGGATATGTGCTCTATGAATAATTTTCATTTGTGTCTCCCTCCAGTATTTGCATGGTACCAGTTTCAGGAGCTTGTTGTATCCCAACAGAATTTTGTGCATTAGGTCGGGATCATGGAAGTCCTTGCTCCAGTTGGCAGAGGAGGTTGAGGAAAGAGTGGGGATTGATTTGTCAAGTAGGGGCTTGTAGATGTCTGAAATACTGAAGGTATTTGATAGAAGGAGGTCATCCATAAATGAAGGTTGGAATCTCTTTGGTCCGTCCCTGTTAGATGTGATGATGAAGTTAGTACATTGCCAGTAATAGAACAGATGGGAGGGAGGAAGAGAGTATTGTTGAGCCACCGTTTTGAAGGGCAGTGGTTTTCCCGTGTCCAGATCGTAGAGGGAAGCAAAGTTTGTTAGCCCATTTCCTTGCCATACCGAATAAGGGTATTGGGCCAGGCCCGGAAGAAAAGAAGGGTTTCCTTGGATTAGGAGTGATCTCGAGATGTTGAAAGGCAGTTTTAACAGCCTGCGTATTTCCCTACATGCTATAGATGTATCCCTCAGTAGAAGGTTGTGTTGAAGTCTGGGTAAAAGTTGTTTCCATTGTGCGTGGAGTAAGGCCGCCAACGAGTAGGGGTGCGCCATTGAGGATTCGAGAGAGAAGTTTGAGCAACGAGATGACTTGGAGATCCAGTCCAGGCCCACTCTCATCAAACAGGCTAAATTGTATAGTCTAATATTTGGCAAACCAATACCTCCCTCTCTCCTGGGAAGGTGCAGCTTGGGCATGGCGATGCGCGGTCTTTTGCGTTTCCATATGAATTTGGAAATGGCCGAGTTTAGGGTTTGGATATCTTTATGCTTAAGTAGGAGTGGGATAGTTTGTAAAGGATAGAGCAGCCGCGCAAAGCTGACCATTTTAAATAGGTGGCACCTCCCCAGGAGTGAAAGAGGCAGATCCATCCAATTTTCAAGTTCTGTAGTGATCTTATGAATTAGAGAAGGGTAGTTTAGAGTGTAGATAGAAGAGGGTAGCTTTCCTATTTTTATCCCCAGATATGTGATGTGGGATTTGGCGACAGAGAAGGGTGAGTGTTTGGTCCATGAAGGAGGGGGGATATGTCCAAGGGAAGTATTTCACTTTTGCTGTAATTTATCTTCAAACCTGAACATAGCCTAAAATCATCGAAAATGGATTTGATGGTATTCATATCTACCGAGGGTTTGCTGGAAAATATATGGACATCGTCGGCGAACAGGGCCGACCTCAATTCCTGTGTTCCTACTTGGATACCATGGAGAGGGGCAGATGTGTTCAAAAGTCTGGACAGGGGTTCAAGCGCTAGATTGAAGAGAAGAGGGGATAAAGGACACCCCTGTCTGGTACCCTTATGCAGCCTAAATTCCCTCAAGAGGAGACCAGCCACCACCAACCTGGCCATCGGAGAGGTATACATGGAGGAGACCAGATGACAGAATTGACCAGAGAAGTTCATCTTTTTCAGCACGAGAGATAACCATTCAAAATTGACATTATTAAAAACCTTCTCCGCGTCCAGGGTGATGATGGCATAGTCCCCCCCAGGGTGACTCCTGGCATGCTCAAGGACCATTAGCACTTTGCGAATATTTAGGCAGGCGGTTCTCCCCTTCACGAAACCAGATTGTGCACTGTGAATCAGGTCCGGTAGGATTGACGCCAGCCTGTTGGCGACTATTTTAGAAAGGATCTTGACGTCTAGGTTAAGTAAAGATATGGGTCTGTATGAACCCGGCTCGAGAGAGTCCTTGCCTTTTTTAGATAGGAGCTTAATTATAGCTTGGTTGCCTGAGGGCAAATAAGGCCCTCCTTCCCAAATCTTATTGAAAACTTTGACTAGGGTGGGTATTAAAGTTGTTTGCAGGGATTTGTAAAATTCCCCTGTGAAGCCATCTGGACCCGGGGCTTTGTTCGGGTTAAGTTGGCGAATGGCCATAGTGACATCTGAAGTGGAGATGGGACTGTTCAGGTATTCTAATTGGGATGAGGTGATTTGTGGTAGGGTCAGGTTTTCAAGGAACTTGTTTGCTAGGGCATAATCAATCTGTTCAGGGGCATATAAAGACGAGTAGAAGTTTTGCATGATCTGA
>BLSH010283337.1:227513-243280 GCA_018402905.1 Glandirana rugosa
GTCCATGAAACGTCAGTAGAGGTCCCCATAGGAAAATAAACCTTATACATGTGGGTTGGTGATTCCAGACATACACGTTTCCCGTGAGTCTCTGCAAAAAACTTATCGGTGACGGTTCTCAATGAAACTCTGAAAAAAAGAAAGACTGTAAGTACGAAAGTGTCAACTGGAAGAATAACTACGACGCACACGGACCACTTATCTGTGATTGTAAAAACGGATGTGTTAAATCCGAATGACTGTGCACGTGAAGGTATAACTTTTTATGTCAACCTACAACGTTTCGATACATACGGACCAAATAGGCCCGCAAAGCGGCGAAAACAAGAGGACGTCATATGACGTCCACTTAGGATGGGGAGTCCACCTTGCCGACGTATAATTACTATACGTCGGTAAGGAAGTGGTTAAATAATGCTATGGAAGTAAAATTAAAATAAACCAGGCATACATAGCTTTGCAACATCCAACTGTATTTTTCAATATGGAAGTGCACGTGTCAGTAAGCCTAAATTGTGTAGGCAAAAATGTTAGTGTCTATTCACCAGGCACACGCAGCATCAATAAGAAGGTCAACTGTGAAAGCATGAATGTCAGAAAGAAAAAAAGTCTCAAAGTAACTCTTGGCAGTGGCTATTCAAAAAACGTCTCTGAGTGCCCTTTGCACATACAGACCTTAGTGGTTGGGTGTACATATTCCAAATAAAAGGATACCCCTGGAGATGACTGCAAAGTACCTGGTGCCTAATAGTCAGTGATGGCCAAGTTTTGTTGAGGCCCTTCTATAGATAATGCACATGTACCTGTCCCTTTAAGATTGTACACAAGGGAAGGCTGATGGGCTGCTAAGTAAAGGGTAATCCCAGTTGGCATTAACAGTAGGCAGCAAGGGGTTAAGCTTGTTAGTTCCACTCACCTCTCCTGGTATGCATTGGATCAGATCTACTAAGCTTCCCAGTCAGCTGTCCCAGAAGTCTCAGTCTTCATTATCAGGTCATCAAAAGGTTCAGTCGCTCACTGGTGTAGCAACAGGTCTCTCCAGTTCTGGTCCCAGTTCAGCAAAAGACCTTTCTGTAGCTCAATCCTCAGGTAATCTCTCATTCAGGCCAAGTAAATACACCAGATCTCTGCACAAGCTCTGTCCTCTTTCACACATTGCACAGACCCTAGCAGCAGGTCTGCACCATCACATTCCCTGTGCTGGTCTTCCCCAACATCTGGTAATTTGCCCAGGAGATGCTGTAGTCTCTCCCCCACTGTGTGCAGGGATTTGTGTCCTTTGTAGTCCAAGTCCCCCTTCTTTTGCATTGTACAGCACTCCTTGGGGACTAAATGTCCCATAATCCATTGTTGATGCCCTCCCACACAGTGCCACCTCCCTGCTGCTGATTGGCTCAAGCCACTGTCAACAGGAGGAAGGAGAACACACACCAGCTCTGATGCTGTCAGGATGAAGGGGAGTGAGAGGAGAATCTGCATAGAGCCCACTTTGCTCACAGACAGCCATACACAGCCATGGGGGGCCATTCTGTCCACGCAATTATATAGTCAAACTTAAATACAATTCACAAAGAGCTTTTTATATCCAAAACGTGCATAATGTTTAAATAACAAAGCCTGGAGATAAGTGAGCTAAATGATAGATGCATACTTTAGAGCAATATTCAACTAAGTATTGTGAAATGAACACCTGCAGTACTGGCAAATCACTCAGAGAACAAACTGTCATAGTCTGGTCAAAAGAAACATAAACTATTGCAGCTCTTTATATAACATAGCTAATGGTTAATTTGACACCAGCAAAGCATGCTGAATGCACAAGAATTTGAAAATAAACCATATTTTCCATTTCATGTAATTTCTTGCATGTAATATGATAAATAAGCTCACACTCTAGGCTAACCAAAGTGTACCAAGAGTAAACGGCTGTTTTTAAAATTATTTTTTTTTATTTTAATTGGCAAAAAGAAATACAAAAGTTGGGATTGCAGTTTATCTCCCTGTTAGGGAGATTCGTCAAACTTATTGACCACTTGACCTCTGAAAGATTTACCCCCACCCCCCTTCATAACCAGGCTATTTTTTGCGATACGACACTGTATTATTTCAATTGACAATTGTGCGGTCATTCGACACTGTACTCAAAAAGAAAATATGTCTTTCTTTACCCACAAATAGAGCTTTCTTTTGATGCTATTTGATGACCTTTGCATTTTTTATTTTTTGCGCTATAAACAAAAAAAGACAGACAGTTTTGAAGAAAAAACATACTTTTTTACTTTCAGCTATAAAACATATCCAATAAAAAAATAGAAAAATCTAATTTCTTCATCAATGTAGGCCAATACGTATTCTGCTACATATTTTTGGTAAAATAATCCCAATAAGCGTATATTGATTGGTTTGTGCAAAAGTTATAGGGTCTACAAACTATGAGATATTTTTATTTTTCTACTAGTAATGGCAGAGATCAGCAAATTATAGCAGGACTGTGATATTGCAGTGGACATTCTGACACTAATTGACAGCTTTGACACTTTTTGGGAACCAGTGACACTAATACAGTGATCATAAAAATATGCACTGTCACTGTACTAATGGCACTGGCTGGGAAGGGGTTAACATCAGGGGCTATCAAAGGAATAATTGTTTGTCGAACCAGTGTTTTACTATGGTGTATAAGGTCCTTTTGCTAGGGGAAAAGATGGAATTCATTCCCTGCTTTGCAGGGGCACAAACACCACCCCTAGTCCCCTGTCACAATGACAATCTGCCTTGTTTACATAGGCAGATTGCAGTTCTGTGTCTCCGCCTGATGATTGGCTGGTGTTGATAGACATTGGGGAGCGAGCCACCGGCAGTGCACATTTGCACCCCCTACCCAGAAGTGCAGGATCGCGTATATATACCTGCACACAGCTGCAGACCTGTAGCAGTAGAATTGCTATAGGGCGGTGGGCAAGCAGTTAAAGTGTAACTAAACTCAGTAATATGAAAATGTTTCATCTGCCCCCCCCCCCCCCCCAGTGCCCACAGCTTATAAATCTTCTTCATGAAAATACTGCCACTATATACCTTTTTAGAGGATCTGTATACCCCATTTATGTAGGAGGAGATTTCCACTACAGCCTGTATACATGCCCACGTGTGTGATATCATGTGACCTGGCTATCTCTGAGAACAAGTACATGTTCTCTCCAGCATAAAATACACAACTAAGCATGTGAAGGTGGGCTACCTTCCCTGTGTTAGCTGCTCTTTCCCAGATAGACAGTGCAGGAGGGAAGGATCTACAACATACAGGATAAAACAGCCTTTTTACACAATGCAGAGGATTAACCCTTTAAGTTCCACAGTGAGTATAACACGCATTCTATGCTGCACATACAGACTGATTTTACTGTTGTGGGTTCAGTAACACTTTAAACATGGCTAATTTTAGATCCTGTGAAACCATCACTGGCTTTTTTAGACAATGAAGGAAGGTCATGATTGGTGTGATTGTCCAGAAAAAAAAAACATCAGCCTACGTAGGATCAATTGGTATTTGTATAAGAAATAAGACATCTGGACAATATCCTAAATATTTTAAGTTAATATTGGATTTCTAAAAGACCACACTCATGGGTGCTGCCATTACTTGTCTAAGTTGGTTCTATATGTAGGACATATTGCTTGTTATATCACCAAAGCATACAAATAAAAGCAAAAAATGGAATACTGAAAGCCCCTAATAATTACTATAGGTAGTGTGCACCTCCAGCACTAGCCCTAGGTAAAAGTCCATGTACTAGGATGTTGTCCAGACAGAGATTTTACATAGGATCCAGTGAACACATCAGAGCCATTAGCCAAAATGAAGCTTACAATCACTAGTCAGCTACTAAACCTGCACATAACTAATATCTTCTCTCTATTATGGTAGCCACTTGTTTTGATTCAGATATGTTATTCATGTTTTCTTCATTCTTCATTCACATATTGATTTAAGCCACCTTGCATGTGATGCAGCTATTGATCTTGTGCTTGAAGAATAACAGATATGCATGTTAAATCTATTTCAAACCTTAGCTTGTCAGTCGCCACTACATACTGTAGCTTGCTGATTTTTGTAAGCTTCAGGCACACTCTGACATGCCATTGTGAATCTAGTGATACAACGCTGACCTGCTCTGGAAGTTTAGCGACAATCTTCCACAGCTTCATAAATCCCAGGTAACATATCTTTTGGCATTTGTGGGTTAGTAAGTCACTGGCACATTTGTGATAATCATATTAAATTAGCCCCTAAGATTCATCTTGCTGGGAAGATATTGGCAAACCACCCAGCACTTTGTGGAAAAGTAAAAAGGTGTTTTTGGGGAGATAGCTAGTGATTTTTATTTTACTGGGCAAGGCCAATTCCATAAACACACAGCTTTGTCCAAAAAAACATTTTTTTTTCTTCTCCCACAAAACAGTTGTTATAAAGTTTTAGGTGACAGCAAAATTTCTTATTTGGAACACAAGTTTATCTGCGCACAAAGAAACTGAATAGACCTGAAATTACTACTCTTGTACCTATATGCAATTTTTACTCACATTCACACTCTCAAATAAGAAACTCTATTGGTCTCCTTTCCTGTTGGCTTGTGTACATGGGATAGCACAAAGGAGCAAATATAAGCATGAAATAAAGAGACACACACAATTTATCAGTTTAAATGGCCATTTTAAGGCCACTGTGTTTATATAAGTGGTTAGCCGAAAAACGTGAATTCAAAATTAACCAGATTCAATTCTAGGCATAACTTTAATTTCACATACACACCAAAATAAACAGATACAGCAACTCAAATAATGCAATAATTACTTTCTTGTTGGCTTGTGTGTATGGGATAGCACAAAGGAGCAAATATAAACACGAAATAAAGAGACACACACAATATATCAGTTTAAATGGTCATTTTAAGGCCACTGTGTTTATATAAGCGGTAGCCAAAACATTTTAACAATTCAAAATTAACCAGATTCAATTCTAGACATAACTTTAAATTCACATACACCCCAAAATAAACAGCGACTCAAATAATGCTGTCCATCCAGACTGGATGACTAACCCTAATAATATTAATATTAATTTGAATTTGTTTTTTCACTTATAGTATCAACGTTTATGCAGCAGTACTTAAATCTCCCGAAGAAGACCATGAGAGCGAAACATGTAGAGCATCAGTAGTTGCCGTTTGTATGAACTATATATGGATGTGACAAGTTTTTATACAATGTCTTTAAAATGTGAAAAAATAAAAAATTCTAAGTTTTAATTTTGATGATTAATATTCTATTCATGGTACCTTAAAAGTCCTGATTAGGGATGAGCTGAACACGGTTAGCACCAGAAAATGCGAACAGACAAAAAGTTTGGGCGAACGTTGGAACACCATTAAAGGCTATGGGACCCGAACATGAAAAATCAAAAGTGCTAATTTTAAAGGCTTATATGAAATGTTATTGCTCTAAAAAGTGTATGGGGACCTGGGTCCTGTCCTAGGGGACATGTATCAATGAAGAAAAAAGTTTTTAAATCAATTGTTTTTTCAGGAGCAGTGATTTTAATAATGCTTAAAGTGGAGAAAAAAAAGAAAAATTCCTTTAAATATTGTGCCTGGGGGTGTCCTTAGTCTGTGTGCAAAAGGGCGCATCTCTTTGAAGTGTAGTACATAGCAAGAGCAAAATGACTTTTCCATAGAAAAAAAAATGCTGAAAAAAAGTGTGTGGGTTCCCCCCAGTCCAAACCAGGCTACATGCCCTCAACATGGGGAGTATGGGTGCTTTGGGGGAGGGGGCTCTGCCCCCCCACCTCAAAACACTTTGTCACTATGTTGATGGGTAGAAGGGCCTCTTCCCCACAACCCTTGCCGGTGGTTGTGGGGGTCTGTGGGCGGGGGCTTATCGGAATCTGGAAGCCCCCTTTAATAAGGAGGCCCCCAGATCCCGGTCCCCCCTATGTGAATAGGTATGGGGTACATTGTAACCTTACCCATTCACCAAAAAAGGAGTGTAGTGTTACAAAAAACAAGAGGCAGTTTTTGCCCATCACCCATTTACGTCACCGGGTTGCCCCGCCCCTTCTTATAAAAGAACTGTCATTGTGAAGACAGCCCATTCTGGGAGACGCGCAGGGACTGTGCTACAGCAGCAGGGAGAGCGGCAGCGGTGAAAGAAGAAGGAAGAAGAAGATGAAGATTGAAGACTAAGAGAGGAAGCAAGAAGACTAAAAGAAGAAGCAGAAGATCAGAAGAAGGACCAGGCCAGGAGAACATGGAGGAAGAAAAAAGCAAAGAGCTATTTTACACAATAAAGGACTTGTCAAAAACTGCCTCTTGTTTTTTTTTACTACTACACTCCTTTTTTGGTGAATGGGTAGGGGTACAATGTACCCCATACCTATTCACATGGGGGGTCGGGATCTGGGGGCCCCCTTATTAAAGGGGGCTTCCAGATTCTGATACGCCCCCTGCCCGCAGACCCCCACAACCACCGGCCAGGGTTGTGGGGATGAGGCCCATCTCCCCATCAACATGGGGACAAGGTGCTTTGGGGGTGACCTCAAAGTATCCTCCCATGTTGAGAACATGTGGCCTGGTATGGTTCGGAGGGGGGCACTCACTTGTCCCCACCCCCTCCTGCCATGCCAGGGCTGCATGCTCAGATAAGGGTCTGTTTTGGATTTTGGGGGGGGACCCACACCATTTTTAAAAAAAAATTGGCGCAGGGTTCCCTTTAAAATCCATACCAGACCTGAAGGGCCTGGTACGGACTTTGGGGGGACCCCTACGCAATTTTATTTTGGCGCGGGGTTCCCCCTAAAGTCCATACCAGACCTGAAGGGCCTGGTACGGACTTTGGGGGGACCCCTACACAATTTTTTAAAAAAAATTTGGCACAGGGTTCCCTTTTAATATATCCCAGACCTGAAGGGCCTGGTAAGGACTTTGGGGGGGACTAGAGTTGATCGAACCTCTAGAAGTTCGGGTTCTGCTGGTTCGACCGAGCTTTGGGACAAAGTCCGGGTTCGGGTCCGGACAGAACCCGAACTTTGAAATCAATGGGGACCCAAACTTTTAGGCACTAAAATGGCTGTAAAAAAGTCCTGGAAAGTCCTAGAGGTCTGCAAAAGGAGGGAAATGGGGGTAAGGGTCGGACAAGTGCCCTACAAAGAAATGGGGACAGGGAAATAACTTAAAAGCATTTTTAAACAAAAATCACATAAAAAAATCAAAAATGGAGGTGGATGTGGACCATCTTCAAACTGTGTGTGAAAAGTATTAATTAGCGGGAGAAGCCATATCACTGTTATAAAATCATCTTCAAACTGTGTTAAAAAGTATAATTTAGCTGGGAGAACCCATATCACTGTTCTACAATCATCTGAAAACTGTGTGTGAAACTTAAACAATAGCCGGGAGAGGCCATATCCCTGTTCTAAAATCATCTGAAAACTGTGTGTGAAACTTAAACAATAGCCGGGAGAAGCCATATCCCTGTTCTAAAATCATCTGCAAACTGTGTGTGAAACTTAAACAATAAGAGGTAGAAGCCATATCCCTGTTCTAAAATCATCTGAAAACTGTGTGTGAAACTTAAACAATAGCAGGTAGAAGCCATATCCCTGTTCTAAAATCATCTGAAAACTGTGTGTAAAACTTAAACAATAGCAGGTAGAAGCCATATCCCTGTTCTAAAATCATCTGAAAACTGTGTGTGAAACTTACACAACAATAGCAGGTAGAATCCATACCCATGTTCTAAAAACAGGGATATGGCTTCTACCTGCTATTGTTTAAGTTTCACACACAGTTTTAAGATGATTTTAGAACAGTGATATGGCTTCTACCTGCTATTGTTGTTTGGTGTTGTAAATTATTTTAAAAATTGTAAAATTGTGCTGACATGCCCCAGTCAATCAGGTGCTGAAAAATTGGGTCTTGGGTGTTGGCGGTGCCAGAACACTGTAACCCCTTGCAGTTACTCTTGCTGGGCGCAGGAACGGGACCTGCTGTTGTAAATTAGTTTAACCACTTAAGGCTCGGAGCCCTTTTTTACACTTGTTGTTTACAAGTTAAAATCATTTTTTTGCTAGAAAATTACTTAGAACCCCCAAACATTATATATATTTTTTGAAACACCCTAGAGAATAAAATGGCGATCATTGCAATACTATTTGTCACATGGTATTTGCGCAGCGTTCTTTCAAGCGCAATTTTTTTGGAAAAAAAATATATTTTTTTTGAGTTAAAATAAGACAACAGTAAAGTTAGCCCAATTTTTTTGTATATTGTGAAAGAGGATGTTACGCCGAGTAAATAGATACCATACATGTTACAGTTGAAAATCTGATCACTTTTATTGCTTCCGGAAATGTACGAAGGAGTCCCGATTGAAGCCAATTCTGGCTTCCACAGGGACTCCACACAGCAGCCAGAAGCGTTGGATCGGAGCTCCGGTCTCCCGGTGGGGCGGGAGACCAGAGAAGAGCGGCGGATGGAGGCGGGTGGCCCCTCCCGCTCCCTGGGTTAAAGACCGAGTGGCTTCCAAGCTGGATCGGATATTATCACCAGATAACTGGCCACCTGCTCTAAAAAAATGGTACTGTGGTATAGCCTGTAGCTGCAGGCTATACCCCGATACATCCACTTAAAGCTGCCACTGTTTATAACGGCGATTCGCTTAAAGTAGTTAAAAATTGTGATGACATGCCCCAGTCAAACAGGTGCTGAAAAATTGGGCCTTTGGTGTTGGCAATGCCAGAACACTGTAACCCCTTGCAGTTAATTTTGTTGGGCGCAGGAATGGGCCCTGCTGTTGTAAATTAGTTTAACCACTTAACGCGAATCACTGTTTATAAATGGCGGCAGCTTTAAGTGGAAGTATCAGGGAATAGTCTGCAGCTACAGGCTATACCCTGGTAACATTTTTTAGAGCAGGCGGCCGGCTATCCGGTGATAACAGCCAATCTGGCTTGGGAGTGCTCGGTCTTTATCACAGGCAGCGTCCGCCGCTCTTCTCTGGCCTCCCATCCCACCAGGAGATTGCAGCTCCGATCTGGCATGTCTGCCAGCTGTGTGGAGTCCCCTGTGAAAGCCGGAATCGACTTTGATCGGGACTCCTTCGTACATTTCCGGAAGCAACATTACAATGTCACTTCTGGTTTACTCGGTGGCTAATGACCCCCCATCCCTCTATAAAGAGTACCTGTCACCAAATATTACTATCACAAGGGATGTTTATATAAGAGAATTCTGATCAAACATCCAAACATCCATTTTAAATCAGCTTTGTCTTTCTATAGACTGGGTTAAGGTTACAGAGTTCCTCCTTATGAGGAAAATTTTTAACTTTCTATATCATTTTTATAAAGAAGAACAAGCTACAGGTGTGCAGACAATCTAACCGCAATCTAACCGCAATTGCTTAGGGAGGAAATGGAATCAGCTATTTTGCAGCTCTTTGCAAGGCTTGGAGAAGAAATATGCAAGCTTCTGCAACATAAAAGGAACAAGCTTAAATAACATGTTGTTTACTCACCTATATCATGCGTCATATATAAATTTAATATTAAACTTTGTATAACCTTGTTGTATCGGGGCAGAATATAGCTGTAGGCATTGTAATTGGCTACAGCAGTATGGGTGGGTATAGTGGTTAAGGGGAGTTAAGGGCAGTATTTGTGGTTAAAGCTTATAAAACACCTTGTATACGTAATAAACCTTGCAATCTTTGTGAACCTACAACTTGTTTTGGTTTATTGATTGTCCAACCGGTTGAAGTCCCAGCCACACCCAAACCAAACCACTGGACAGCCCAACAGTAGGACCACAGAAGGGAAAAGCTAACAAATGGTAGCAGAGGATAGTTCCGTAACTCCAGGTGAGTAATGATTCCGGCATATACTTTATGTTGATTGAATTATTGCTTGTTCTGGATGTGGCATGACCTTTTAAGAGAAAAAGAAAAGAGAAGCAAAAGATATTTCTGTACAGGAGGGGTCAGACTCGCTCCTTGTTTATAAGAGGCAGGGGGCAGCTGTGCGACAGCTTGTCACGGTGGCAGGGACTTTGTTTATCGGGGGGACGATATTCTCGCCCGTAGTTTAGCATAGGGAAAGTAGTACGGGGATGGAATACTGATTCCATTCCCTCAGGTTTGTGGTGTGGACGGATACGTTTTATTCTGTGACTCTGGAACTCCGGAGATTCATAGAGGTGGATTGTGTAAATTGATAAATGCCTATAGTGATTCAGGTCTCACAGACCTATCGTGGTTATCCTTTGTATTGTCCTCGGTGTAGACATTCTTGTCAAGCAGTGATGATTGTTTTTTACAATGTATATGTGATCACTCCTAGTTATTCATAAGATACTGCTGTCATACTGTTATTATTACAATTGCTGCTTGTTGCTAAATATTGTGCTGCTGTGCTGTACTTTATATTATACAATCTGAATTTACTTAAGTGTTTTATTGCTGAGATCCTGTTGAAGATGGGTAACAGACTTGATAGGGATTCGGAAAGTGAGCCGGATTCCAAACCAAGTCTGTTACTGTTTGTGTCCGGCACCTGTGGGGTACATTGTGTTGATCCGTTTTAGAAAAATGTGCACAGACGTGCACAAGATTTGCAGATTAAGGGAATTGGAATAGCAGGTCCGGCCTCGGAGAATCAGTGGGAGGAGGTGAAGAAAATTTGTGGGGTTCATGCAAAATACAACTACCCCCCGGTGACTGGGATGAAAAATATATGCAAAAATGTTTTAAGAAATGGGATAAAGCTTTAAGAGAGTATCGTACCAGGTTTCCACCCACTTCCCACATCTGTGTAAGGAAGGACATGGAGACATTGTCTTCATTAGAGTACCAAATGACTGAGACTGAAAGACCCCCCTCTTATGACACAACAGTGCTCCTTCCAGACATACCCCCGCCACCTTTACCTCCACCACCACCTCCAATTGCAGAGACCCAACTGCACCCAGTTATGCCCGACAATACTCAACTTGTGCTTCCAGAGGCTCAACCCACAGCTCCCCCAATCTCCCCAACCGTACAGAAAGAGGAGTCCCCGGCCGCACAACAATTGATGTTTGCGGAGGAGACCCCAGACCCCACCCGTCCGACGGGCAGACTGTATCCAGACCTAAATGACCAAACTACGTTAATGAATACAGCAGTGCTGGTGGCTGCAGTAATGAAGGAAACAAAAAGGTTGAAAGAGGAAGGGAGTTCACCAGAGCAGCGGACAGCCAGATCATGAAGGTGGCAATTTGAGTCGCCACTAAATGAATGGCTCGAAAAGCAAACTGAAGTACAACGCACCTTAGAGAAGAGGATCAGAGAATGGGAACGACACCCAGAGAGGGAAGATGAGGAGGATGACCCATCCGATCAATCAGAGGGGGAATTACCCACTGATGAGGATTTAGATGCCATGGCAGAAGTATTGGAAGAGGAAGAGTTAGGAAGAACCCGCTCTTTAACAAGGAAAAAGGAGGATCTAAAAAGGAGGGTCTCAGAATTAAGGGACAAATTACATAGGAATAGGAAAGATAAAAAGGAGAGGGAACAGGAGGAAGAAGAAGAGCGTATTAGGAAACAGAGAGAGAAAGTTTCAGATGAGGATACTGACATTGAGTCAGCATCAGAGGGAGATAAATTGGTGAAGTTTACAAGTCCTAAATATCCTATGATATCAATAGGGGAGACAGTTGTGCACGTGCCCATGCCCATAGGCATGGTCAAAGATTTAAAGAATGTATGTCCCAACCCAAAGAAGGATCCAAGGGGGGCTGGAGGTTTCCTACACAGATATACAGCAGGGTCTATGTGCACGAAAGATGATTGTAGAACAATAATTTGTACAGTTGATCCAGATCACGGGAGTGAGTTTGATGTGGACAAGGCTATTAAGGATCTCACGGTAGATTCAACAGGGCAAGAAAAGGAGGAAACAGTGGAGACCTGGAAAAAATTCTGGGACTTAGTGGGAACGTTCTGGGCTAAGAGATACAAAGGGGACACCAACATTCATACAATGTTAGCTTGCAAACAAGAACCAAGGGAGGATTTTTACACTTTTTGCAAACGCCTCCATAGTCTCTATAAAAACAAAGGCATAGATTCATCAGAATTGTTCAATTCAACGTGCATGTCTAATGGGGATCCCAAGATCACCCAGCTGCTGAAATTAGTAAACTCTGAGTGTGTGACACAGAGCGCAGATGACTTCCTGGCTGATGTGGCTAAGCGTTCAGCTTCAGGAGTATTTACACAAAAAGGCGGGGTCTTCCATATGATGCCATCCCAACATAACACAGTGACAGACACATCGGACAATGGTACTCCCATGCTGATGTACCACCAACGTGGGGGAAGCAGTAGGGGAAGACCTCCAAGGTATGGAGTAAATCAGGGTAGGGCTTACACCTCTCCCCAACATGAACCACAGGCATACAGATATGATTATCAGTATAATGACCAGGAAATCACTGGCAGGGAGACAGAAACTGGAACACACAGGGTTGCTTCATTTGTGGTGACCTGGGACACTGGAGAAGGAGTGCCCCAGAAGGAGGGGGACCGCGAGAAGAGGTAGAGGAAGGGGGTTTGGAAATGGGAATAGAGGTAGACAGGGGGCTCCGATGTATAGACAACAGTCGCAGCAGCAGCCCCCCCAATTACAATGCCTGGGATCGGGTCAACCCACAGACTTGATCCCCATGGATTGACCAGGAAATAGACAACAAGGGGGGCAAGCACCACATGGTCCTACCCTGGCCCAGGACATGCAGAAATATATCAGTACACAACAGAGCCAAATGCCCCAAGGATCTCATCAACAAAGAGGATACTAGGGATGCCCGGAACTGTTCCCCCTTTGATCATGCACTTTGTACCCACAAATTGGCAAGTGTTACCACAAGTAATGTTAAAGGTAGATAACACCAAAGTAATGTTTCTATTGGACTCGGGCGCTACGACCAGCTGCCTGAATAATGAATGTTTTGTCACCGATAAGTGCACAGAAGGGCGTTCTATGGGAATTAATGGAACTTAGATCATACACAAAATCACCCCTCCATTACCAGTTACGACCGTGGAGGGAGAACATTTGACTTCCATGTCTTTTGCAGTCTTAGTAGCATGCCCAGTCCCTTTGATGGGAAGGGACCTGATGGCAAGTCTGCAAATTTCTATACACTTTGACTCAAAGGGGCAGCTGACAGCGAAGTCACAGAGGTGCGAATTAACCAATCCAAAGCGTAGGGAATGGGATGGATTCTATTTAATGTTGCCGGTAGATTTGGAAAACCACCCTATCTGGGCGGCAGACAAGTCTGCAGTGGGGTTAATACAGTGCACCCCTTTCCAGCCAACTTTAAAGGAAGGAGTAATGCCCGTTTTTCAAAAACAGTACCCATTGACAGATGAAAAGATAAGTGGGATCAGGCCACAAATTGAGGAGTATAAAATTCTTGGGATTCTCAGGACTACGGTCAGTCCCTGGAATACCCTCATCAATCCTGTAAAAAAAGCAAATGGCACATGGAGGCTAGTCCAGGATCTAAGGAAAGTTAACAAGGCAATAGTACCTCTTCCCCCTTTAGTTGCTGATATTGCGGCAATATTCAGGGCAATTCCTGCTGGATCCCGATATTACACTGTAATAGACCTGAGCAACGCTTTCCTTTCTATTCCTATGGCTTGGGAAGCGCAAAATCTTTTTGCCTTCCAATGGGACGGCCAACAGCTGACCTGGACTCGTCTTCCACAAGGCTTTGGGAATAGTCCAGCTGCTTTTTCAATGGTACTCAGGGCCTCATTGGAAGATTGGGAGCCAAAGAGGGGATCCACCTTACTCCAATACGTGGACAATCTCTTGGTTTGCAGTGAAGAAAAAGAAGACTGTGAGGTAGACTCGCGGCACTTGCTAGACTACCTAGCCACAAAGGGACACCTGGCCTCAAAGAAGAAGGTACAATATGTATGCACTCAAGTAGAGTACTTGGGCTGTGTGTTAGAGGCAGGTGAAAGGAAAGTGTCACCCGCTAGAGTCAAAGCATTGACTTCCCTCACAAGACCCGCTGACAAAGCTGCAATGTTATCATTCTTGGGGTCTATAGTGTATTGTAGGCAGTGGATTCCCAACTGCTCCCACTATGATTCAATTCTCAGGAAAAGTGTAGCCTTAGAAGCACCAAGGTGGGTGGAGTGGACGCAAGAGATGATAGAAGCCTTTGACAGACTTGTCTGGTCACTGAGTAACGCCCCTGCACTAATTCTCCCTGCATATGAAAAGCTGTTTCAACTTTACAATGTAGTATCTGGAGATGCATATGCAGCAGTGTTAACTCAGGCACACGGAGGAAAAAAACGGCCAGTTTCACATCTCTCAAAGAAACTTCCCGTAGTGGTCCAGGGCATGCCTCATTGCCTACAGGCTTTGGCAGCATGTGCAATGGCAGTAAAAGACGCCACCAAAATTGTACATGGTCATCATATGACCCTGTACCCTACTCACTCAATTACTGCCCTGATCCAAAACATGACTACTCAACACATGACAGCTCAGAGATTGAGTGGATATGAGGTAATACTACTCAGTACAGCTAACTGCAAATCAAATCATGTTCAGATACATCACCTATTGTCAGATTTTTACACACTCTTTTGAAACTAGAATGTCAGGGGTCGGACGAACCCGTGGGTCCTACGCCCGCCCACCTTTGTGATGAGATGGTACATTCCTCTACATCACCCCAAAAAGATCTTAAGGACACCCCCCAACTTGGGTCAATAAATGTTTTTGTAGATGGCAGTTGTATTAGACCGGATGACAAAACATATCAGACAGGATACGCTGTAGTTATGCTCCCAAACCAAGTGCTTGAATCGGCAGCTGTGGATGCCACCTCAGCACAACAAGCTGAGTTGATAGCGCTCACAAGAGCGTGTGAAATTTTTGCAGGTCACAGGGTGAACATTTACACGGACAGTAGATACGCATTAGGGGTAACGCATGATTACGGTCAGATTTGGAGAAGGAGGGGTTTCATCTCCGCGGATGGAAAGGCTATCCAAAACAGGGCATACATAGAACATCTACTTTATGCACTCCAACTCCCCGAAGCTATTAGTGTAATTAAGGTAGAGGGACATTCCGCAAAAGAAGATTTCAGAACCTGGGGAAACAACTTAGCAGACAGGGCAGCAAAAGCTGCAGTGGCAGAGGCCATCCCTGAGAATAACAACATGCTTTTCATGACAGATTTTGAGGGGCAAGATTGGGTTTCAGTAGTCCACCAACTACAAAAACAGGCCACCCCAGCAGATGTCAAACATTGGGAGTCCGAGGGTTTGCAGGCAACTGGAACAGGTCTGTGGACTAAGGATGGAATATTAGGAGTACCCCAGGCATCAGCACCCCTCTTATTGTCCTATCTACATGGGCCAGGACACCTGGGTAAAACATACATCTTACAACATTACAAATCACTGTTTAGTACACCTCAGCTGAGGCAAATGACAGATGCATTGGTAGATTCATGCATGACATGTGCTCAAAATAATGTACAGGGAAAAGCATACGGACGGCATGGGAACCTGCCCCCACCACATGGCCCACTCCAGGATTTACAGATAGATTACACACACATGCCAAAACAGCCTGGAGGGATAAAATATTTATTGGTAATCGTGGATATTTTTTCAGGATGGGTATCTGCAAT
>BLSH010283337.1:243330-262441 GCA_018402905.1 Glandirana rugosa
GGAACCTCTAAAATTAAAACCTTTAAAAGTCCGTAGAGGAGGCCTCGGAAAAAGTTCGCCCTTCGCACCTAGGTAACACCCGAGACCAGTCACTCCTGTCGGCAGGACCGTTGGAAATTTTGAAGTTTACCTGGAACTTTGTGACCTGGCCAAAATACAGCTTGTCGTTCAACAAAGTGGTTCTGAAATAGGGGTCCGTCCTTACCTACTCAGCCAAGACACCTCTCTCCTCCTTTTCACTGTCTTTGGAATAAGACTAAAAATCGTTCATATGAATGGTTTACAAAGTGCATGACAAGGACAACCCACATTTCCAATTAGAGTAGAGGGCCCTGATTACTCGACAAGTTTCAAGGTCCATTTGAAGTTTTAAAGGTTGCCAGGACGGCTGTCCTCACTGACCAGAGCCCACAATGGATCCACGCTTCCCGCTTGAAAAAGGCTCCGGAGGAGATGCCTGAAAATTTCCAAAATTAAAATCTCCAAGGGTTATCTCAAAAGAAATGTTTTTAATCATTCCTCCCCATTTGCAACACAAATATCTGCGTTGGCTGAATGGCTATCCAAAGCCATCCTTTCCTGAGGATCCAAAGACTATGCATGAGTTGTATATGGAGGAATGTATGTTCAGAGAATATACTGATGAATTAAAGACTCAACAGTCCAGAGACCTGAATTTTCCAGAGCCCCTGAGCAGGCAAATACAACGTAAGTTAAAATTATCTGAAGACGAGGTACAATGGGGAAACCCTTATTACCACAAGAAAGTCCTAGTGTGGAATGGGAAAAGTAGACTTGTAAGAGAAACAAACCCCACACACTCTGATCTCACAGAGACTATAGAGACTGAGGATAAAGAGATCACACCAGCGCCTATAGAGACTGAGGATAAAGAGACAAATACTGAAAGAAAGGCAAAGCGTCATATTCCATGCATAATGAAATGTGTGATGATGTTTATCTTTATGGGTTTTTTTGCCCTTACAATTACAGTTATCAAAGTAATAGTACTGAGTGGACAACCACAAATACCTACTAATAATACAGTGCCATTAAGAACAAAAAGGTCCGCCCCCATTATGAAGGCCCCCACTTTCATAAATACTAAAGCAACTTGCTGCACAAAAACACCAGGGCAAAAGTTGGAGCAGAAAATGTTAGACAGGGCTATAGGTTGGTATGAGCAGAAATTGGAAGGACCACGTAAACAAGAGGCCCTAATCCTGACTATTAGATCATCACCACAAAACCTATCATTATGTCTTGCACCTAATCCTACTGACCCTGCCACAAGGAGTAAAATACAAGAGCTTAGAGACAAAGTACCACAATCTAGTAAAACTAATATCCTTCCAAAACCCAATTTTAAGACTATTGCTAAAGTGGTTGAAAATTTAGACTTATCCATCAATGATATAATTGATCCAAACCCCCTGCTCTTCCCTAATGGTAATGTAGACCCACAACATTGGGCAGATTTGAATAACATTCCGCACCATTTCCTTCTGATGCATGAGTTCGGTAAACAACAATCAGAGGGAAAGGGGGATTGTTGGGTTTGTTCACATATGCATTCTGGTGAACATATCTATCCAATGTTAGCAAAGCCAATAGCACCTGCATCTTTGATAAATCAATCATATTTGAAAACAGGATATATTTCCCCAACTAACAAACCTTTTTTTAATCCAAGGATATGCCGAACCTCCCAAGATTTGTTTCCTTAATGG
Organism: Glandirana rugosa; assembly: GCA_018402905.1. Lineage (NCBI taxonomy): Eukaryota > Metazoa > Chordata > Amphibia > Anura > Ranidae > Glandirana > Glandirana rugosa. The sequence continues at coordinate 245,061 of BLSH010283337.1, forward strand.
TCATGATTATAACAAAAAGAGTAAGCAGTTTCCCAATGCTAGGTTCTGCTCTGAAACCAAGGTTAATTTCACACTTCTCAATATAAGAGGATATTTAAGTAACCGCACAGTAGACATAAAAGGACTAGACACAGTAGCTATTGCAGATGCTGATGAAAGGATTGGAAACATGTCACTGTATAACATTTCTCGGTGCCCATCCTACCAACCCAAATTTTATAGACAGAACTTAGTATCCTGGTTAAAGCAGGTTAACAAAACAGAAATGAAATACGATAACACAGACCTCGCACATATAGCTCAATGGATTTGTTTAATGGGTTTAAGAACTGGCCAAAACACTTTCAATAAAATATTAGCGCCCCATTTGCCTAAAGGATGGGTAGTTTGTTGTGGGCTGTGGTGCCAAACCACCATCCCTTATCCTGACGATCCCAGCTCTACAGGATGGTGTACTATGGCTAAACTTTTTCCCTACATGAGTGCACAGTCCGGAAAGGAGGTCCAACTAAAACCACCACCAGTGGTTCTAGTTTTTCACAAAACAGGTATTGCAAAGAGAGCACTAACCAGTGCATGGGAAAAGTTTTATATGAGTATACTGGGACCAGGGGGAACAGCAATGGCCTTAGTGAAATTAGATGCTTTCGAAGAAATGATTGAGAGATGGGTAAATATCACCACACGAGATATTGGTCTGATAAACGAGGAAATGAGAAAAATCAGAATGGAACAAGAGATAATCAGACAGAGGCAAGAGAGATTAATGATGGCAGTAACCGGATTGTGTGGCCAAACAGATAGTAAACAGATATGCTGTATCTATTTCTCTAATTTCACTAAAGAAACAAAAGACATAGAGGTACCTGACTATTATGATATAATCAATAGTCATCAAGAGGAACGAGAGAAGTTGCAGGGCGAAATGCATAATCTTCCAGATTCTTGGAACCCTTTTGATACTGTGGGGGGGTGGTTTGGAGGATTCTTCAGCGGGATTTTCAACTTCTTCAAAAAGGCAGGAATTGTTATTCAAATGATTATTGTGTTCCTCCTGCTCATATACTCTGCATTGAAATTTGCCATATGGGGGGTGAGAAAATCATTGGATTTGACAAAACATAAGAAACATCAGATTGAGCCTAACTCACATGATATCGTTTTGTTGCAAACGGATGTATGGTATAAGGAATGATTATATGGAATCTGGGATTCCATAGAATCAAAGAGGGGATTGTAAGAGAATTCTGATCAAACATCCAAACATCCATTTTAAATCAGCTTTGTCTTTCTATAGACTGGGTTAAGGTTACAGAGTTCCTCCTTATGAGGAAAATTTTTAACTTTCTATATCATTTTTATAAAGAAGAACAAGCTACAGGTGTGCAGACAATCTAACCGCAATTGCTTAGGGAGGAAATGGAATCAGCTATTTTGCAGCTCTTTGCAAGGCTTGGAGAATAAATATGCAAGCTTCTGCAACATAAAAGGAACAAGCTTAAATAACATGTTGTTTACTCACCTATATCATGCATCGTATATAAATTTAATATTAAACTTTGTATAACCTTGTTGTATCGGGGCAGAATATAGTTGTAGGCATTGTAATTGGCTACAGCAGTATGGGTGGGTATAGTAGTTAAGGGGAATTAAGGGGAGTTAAGGGGAGTATTTGTGGTTAAAGATTATAAAACACCTTGTAAAGATTATAAACCTCACAATCTTTGTGAACCTACAACTTGTTTTGGTTTATTGATTGTCCAACCGGTTGAAGTCCCAGCCACACCCAAACCAAACCACTGGGCAGCCCAACAGCAGGACCACAGAAGGGAAAAGCTAACAGTTTATATTCCTTATGATAGCAATAAAAGTGATAAGATTTTTTTTTTTAAAGGAACAGTGTTAAAAAAAAAATTAAAGCACCACCGTCCCCACAAGCTTGTGCAGCAAAGAAAACATATAGGTAAGTCAAGCTCGCATATGAAAACGGTGTTCAAACCACACATGTGAGGTATTGCCGCAATCGCCAGAGTGTGAGCAATAATTCTAGCAAAAGACCTCCTCTGCACCTCTAACCTGGTAACTGTTAAAAAATTTTAAATCGTCGCCTATGGAAATTTTCAAGTACCGGAGTTTGTCGCCATTCCGCGAGTGTGCACAATTTTCAACAGTAACATCTGTGGTATCTCTTTACTCGGCATAACACCCTCTTTCGCAATATACAAAAAATTGGGCTAACTTTACTGTTGTCTTATTTTTTAACTCAAAAAAGTGATTTTTTTCCAAAAAAGTGCTTGAAAGTCCGCTGCGCAAATACCGTGTGACAAATAGTATTGCAACGATCGCCATTTTATTCTCTAGCGTGTTTGAAAAAATATATATAATGTTTGGGGGTTCTAAGTAATTTCTATAAAAAAATGATTTTAACTTGTAAACAACAAATGTAAAAAGGGCTCCGGGGGTTAATGGGTTAAAAACTGTATATATTTTAAGATACCACGTCAAGTGTACTATATACTGTACGTACACCCCCAAATGCACTATAATGCACTGATGTATAGGGTACACTCAATATCCTGTGTGTATATATGTATAAATGGAATATATACAGTATCTCACAAAAGTGAGTACACCCCTCACATTTTTGTAAATATTTTATTATATCTTTTCATGTGACAACACTGAAGAAATGACACTTTCTACAATGCAAAGTAGTGAGTGTACAACTCGTATAACAGTGTAAATTTGTTGTCCCCTCAAAATAACTCACCACACAGCCATTAATGTCTAAACCGCTGGCAACAAAAGTGAGTACACCCCTAAATGAAAAGCACTGCCTTAACCCTCTTAGGCATGGAGATCACCAGAGGTTGTCACTGGAGACCTCTTCCACTCCTCTGTGGCGACATCACTGAGATGTTGGATGTTAGAGACCTTGCGCTCCTCCACCTTCCCATTGAGGATGCCCCACAGATACTCAATAGGGTTTAGGTCTGGAGACATGCTTGGCCAGTCCATCACCTTTACCCTAAGCTTCTTTAGCAAGGCAGTGGTCAACTTGGAGGTTTGGGGTCGTTATCATGTTGGAATACTGCCCTGCGGCCCAGTCTCCAAAGGGAGGGGATCATGCTCTGCTTCAGTATGTCACAGTACATGTTGGCATTCATGGTTCCCTCAATGAACTGTAGATCCCCAGTGCCAGCAGCACTCATACAGCCCCAGACCATAACACTACCACCACTATGCTTGACTGCAGGCAAGACACACTTGTGTTTGTACTCCTCACCTGGTTGCCACCACACACGCTTGATACCATCTGAACCAAATACGTTTATCTTGGTCTCATCAGACCACAGGACATGGTTCCAGTAATCCAAGTGCTTAGTCTGCTTCTCTTCAGAAAACTGTTTGTGGGCTTTCTTGTGCATTATCTTTAGAAGAGGCTTCTTTCTGGGATAACAGCCATGCAGACCAATTTGATGTAGTGTGCAGCATATGGTCTGAGCACTGACAGGCTGAGCCCCCCACCCCTTTAACCTCTGCAGCAATGCTGGCAGCACTCACATGTCTATTTCCCAAAGACATTCTCTGGATATGATGCTGAGCATGTGCACTCAACTTCTTTGGTCGATTATGGCGAGGCCTGTTCTGAGTGGAACCTGTCCTGTTAAACCCTTGTATGGTCTTGGCCATGGTGCTGCAGCTCAGTTTCAGAGTCTTGGCAATCTTCTTATAGCCTAGGTCATCTTTATGTAGAGCAACAATTCTTTTTTTCAGATCCTCAGAGAGTTCTTTGCCATGAGGTGCCGTGTTGAACTTTCAGTGACCAGTATGAGAAAGTGAGAGCGATAACACCAAATTTAACACACCTACTTCCCATTCACACCTGAGATCTTGTAACACAAACAAGTCACATGACACCGGGGAGGGAGACATTTTCACTTAGGGGTGTACTCACTTTTGCTGCCAGTGGTTTAGACATTATTGGCTGCGTGTTGAGTTATTTTAAGGGGACAGCAAATTTACACTGTTATATAAGCTGTACACTCACTACTTTACATTGTATTAAAGTGTAATTTATTCAGTGTTGTCACATGAAAATATATATTAAAATATTTACAAAAATGTGAGGGGTGTACTCACTTTTGTGAGATAATATATATATATATATATATATATATATATATATATATATATACATACACTAGGACGGTATATATATATATATATATATATATATATATTCTTGCACTGCCTGGCTGTATACAGATAGCCCTATCCATCTATCTATCTATCTATCTATCTTTTTTTTTACACAGTAAAAATGCTATCTAGCTAAACTGCCTGTAATCAGGAACCTGAGCTCACTATCTATTTGCCGCCAACGCACTACATAGAGCTGCTGTACAAGCGGCTTTATATAGTGTGGGGCATGGAATGAGGCTGCTATGCAGTGATTGTCTAAAGGCACCCTGCCTTTAGCAAATCAAAGCTGTCCCAGCAGGCCACCCGCTGATTGGCCAAAGCATGCAAGTCATGTGCAAGCTTTGGCCAAATCAGCGGGCAGCATTCTGCCGCCATTTGAATGCATCATGGGGCGCGCAATGTTCCCGCGAGCGCCCCATAATGTTTGTGAAAACCCGAACAAACGAACACCCGATGTTCGACTCGAACTGGGAGCTCATCCCTAGTCCTGATGTATGTATTTCTTTATTGTATTCCAATAATTGGATGGGGTGCCAGTTTCTACCATAATAGCATAAAGGGTTATAATCAGTCAGAAAAGGCATGCAGGGCAACCACCAAAACTACCTATCATTGTACTGTTGCTAAAGGAGAAGACCTGCTGCAGGAACCAATGAGACCTGTAAAATAGTAAGGGAAGGGGAAAGAAGAGCTTAGCACCCTTTGTACTATACCATGGGGGTCCCTGAATGTTGCAGGGGACCCCGTCACGCTAATTGTCCCAGCAAGCCCAGTGCATGTTAAATTAATGTAACGTGATAGCTGCACTGAAGATGATGAATAACACTGCAGTTGCAAGGCCATGTTGAAAAGACCAAATGTGCCATGGGGGATCCCTGTGTTCATATGCCAAATGTTCCAGTGCTAATACGTGGAAACATAATTGATATGGGTTTGTTAACTCGAGAAAATCTGCCTGTTATTGGTCGAATTTACTTTCAAGTGAATCAATTAGGACATATCTTGTCATGTCACATTGCACCTGTGGATGGAACAATATTATTTCATGTTTGGGTTACAAATGTCTAGTGAATTATCATTACTCATTCCCAGCTGTATAATATTAAAATTTGTATAGGGAATAATGATTAATAATAATCAGTAACAATTATAAAATGAACTATTGAAAGATCGATAGATGGATAGATAGATAGATAGATAGATAGATAGATAGATAGATAGATAGATAGATAGATAGATAGATAGATAGATAGATAGATAGATAGATAGAGAGATAGACAGGCATCTTAGATTTTTTGTTATCAATAGTAAATGTTTAGACTGTGGATGTGTTTTACAGTAAAAAAAAGTAAATTATTTTCCATACCAATTCACTGTAACTAGATATTTGTCTTACAGTTTTCACAATGACCATTTTTATAGCTTACATTTTATATGATGAAATTGTAACACAATGCAAAATTTCAAATAGTTTAATGTTTGGCATTTCTCTTAAGAAAGAGCCAAAGACTTAATTAATGTTGGTATAAAAGTGTTACGTTTTTTTCGTTCCAAGAAGCCTCTGTAATAATTTACTGTTCTCATCCTTTAGATGGCATACGTTAACATCTTGCGAGTTAAATGAGAGGAGCAGAATGAATCTTTCACTATGTAACAAGCTTTTAAACTGCTGAACAAAGCATTTCCTTGAAACCATAAGGATTGATATATTAGGTGTGGTAATGAGAACATATTCATTTTATACCTTATATAAATCTTACTCTGTATGTCCCACTAATTCTACTGATGCCAAAATACTCTTAAACAAGCCTAAAGAAAAAAAGTGATCACTCTTTCTTACAACACAAAGCTACATATATGATATGAACAGAAAGTTTTAATTATTTGAGCTGGATAAAACAGAATGTCATAAAATAAACAAAAGAGATAACAACCTACTGTACCAATATGAACCTATATGCTGAGATACTAAGTGACTAACTTCTACTCATAATCATTGCCACATTATTGTTATGCACTGTATTTCTCAATATAGATACCTGGGTTAACATGTTTTGCACCTTTACCATGCTATATATACTAAAAATAAGATAGGCAAGCTAGAGGATAACATATATTACAAAAATAGTCATGGTTTTTGAAAACCTTATCAACAAAGTTGGCATCACATAAAATTATATTATCTACAATCTTTTACATATGTGAATTCACTGAGTATCTATGTAGCACATTCTTAATCCCAACCCTGTCTGTATCAAGCTTATACCATCACATTTGCAAGCATAGGCTGATTTAAGCATCTCTACCTTTATTGTTAAGTCTGATTGGATATTTTAAGTAAATATAGTGTGTATGTGAGGAGCTCTGTCTGAATAGCTCCGGCAGCGCAGCTACTTAAACCAGATCCTGCACACACAGCAAGCCTGGAATCTCCTGAAAGACACCTCCTCGGATCACTGACAGCCCACTGCGGATACTGGGATGGTCAAAAATGAGCAAGGAGCGACCAAATCACCAGGGGATCATTCTCCTCGGCCCCCCTCTGCCAGCAGTAAATATGTCGATGGCCCAGGGACTCCATGTGGACTTCCACAGAGGGTAAAACTTAGAAAGACTGGGGTAAGTGCTGTAAACCCCTCTCAGCCTAAAAAATGATGGAAGGAGTGAAGCCCAAGTCTCCCTCTACTATCAGGTAACACTTTGCAGAATACTCCCCTTCCTCACCTAAGAACAGCCCTGCAAAAGAAATTGTTGTACTGCCCAGCTCACGGGACATGGAGTGGGGAGGGGAGGGGGATCATACAAATGATGACACCTGCATGTCTGCTTCAGAATCACCCTCTCCTGATCACTCTGCCTCATCACAGGAGGAACAACTAACTCTGAAGCATGTGATGGCTGCTATTCATACATGTCAGTCTACACTTACCAACCGGAAGGTTTTCCAGCTTTAGGACCAGAGCACTTTTTGCGATTCGGCACTGCGTCGCTTTAGCTGACAATTGCGTGGTCGTAGGACGTTGCACCCAAACAAAATTTGCATCCTTTCTTTTTTTTTGGTGGTATTTGATCGCCTCTGCGTCATTTCTGATCACCGGTATAAACAAAAGAAGAGCAACCATTTTGCAGAAAAACCCAAATTTCTTACTTTTTGATAAAATTCAAATACAAAAAAAAAAATAAAAACTATTTTTTTCACCAGTTTTGGCTGATTTATATTCTTCCTCATATTTGTGATAAAAAAAATCACAATTGGCGTTTATTGATTGGTTTGCACAAAAGTGGCCGCGTTTACGGATGATGAGAATTAATTTCTGGGGTTTTTATTTTTTTACTAGTAATGGCAGCGATCTGCGATTTTTAGCGGTACTGCGATATTGCAGCGGACGTGTCGGACATTTTTGACACTTTATTGGGACCAATGACATTTATTCAGCGATCAGAAATTTAAATGTCCACTGATTACTGTATAAATGTCATTGGCAGTGAAGGGGTTAACCTGGGGGGGGGAGCTAGGGGTTAACTGTGTTCCCTGGGTGTGTTCTTACTGTGGGGGGGTTGGGCTAACATGGGCATGAGAGATCTAACTGATCCCAGTAACAGGGATCAGTAGATCTCCCATGCCTGCACTAACAGAATGGGGAACCGCCGTGTGTTACATCGGCGGTTCCCCGTTCTTTCCCTGTGGCCGCTCATCGCGGCTCACCAGCGGACATCGGGTCCTCCCGAGCCGCGGACACACTCCTCAGGAGTGCGCCCCCTAGCGGCTGTTCGCAGATCGCCATCTTTTTACGGCGATTCGCGCTCAGCATCCTGACTGCCGCCGTGAAAACACGGCACCCCGTCGGGAACTGATTAAATTGAATTGGTCACAGTGCAAAGAGTGACTACTGCAGAGCAACGTATTAGTGACATGGAGGATACCACAGCTCCTTTGCACACCGATGCCCGCTGCTTGCAGCAGTCTTCTTTATATCAAGACACTAAACTAGATGATCTGGAGGAAAGACTGTGACATAACAACCTGCACTTCATCCGTTTCCTGGAGGGCTCTGAGGGCAAGAATCCAGAGGGTTTTATGGAAAATTTACACCAAACCATTAGGCCACCAAACACTTTATCCTCTCTTTTGCCATTGAATGGGCCCACGGGGTTCCACTTTGCCCGTTACCCTCTGGTACCCACCAGGGTAATGTTGATTAAGCTGCTGCACTTTAAAGATAGAGATCAGATTCTCAGTGTGGCCTGCAATCTGGAGGAAGTGTCCTTCAATGGGAAGCACATATCTATATTCCCGGTCTTTTCTGTTGCCACTCAAAAGCAGAGAGCTGCCTACACAGTGGTAAAGAGGAGGCTGCGGGCCTAACTTTGAGTTGTCTATGAGGGAAGAGCAAACTTCTTCACTACTCCCGAGGATGCCTGTGCCTGGATTGACAGTCTGGTGTGAAGTCTTCGATCCCCTCTAATAGCCTTATGAACGCCTTAATGTTCCTTTAACACTCATTACTCCTTCAGTCTATAAGTTAGCTTGCTGTGTTACAAATATGATGTCTTCAGTGGTGCTGACCTGTGGTGTTGCCATACGGTGTTATATATTTTTTATATTGCTTATTGTGTTTAGCTCCTTACTTAGGGTATGCTGTTTGTTAAGTTGTTCCAATGTTACTGGGCCCTGTAGGAGGTCCTGGGGCATGCCCCCTTCTAGTTTCACAAGTTTTGGGAAAAGGCCCACTGTTCTCATTTTGGATGGGCCGGGTGGGGGGATTGGGAGTTATTGTTTCTGTACGACATACCCATACTGTTTTGACCACTGAAGTGCTGCCACAGTACTTTTGGTATTAATTGGGTGGTTACTAGTTGAGCGGACACCTGGATGTTCGAGTTCGTCAGGTTTGGTGGAACCTCGTGAAAACATTAGGGTTCGGCACCGAACTCGATCCGAACTTGACCCCGGACACCGACCCCATTGAAGTCAATGGTGACCCGAACTTGTGGGCACAAAAATGGCTGGAAAAAAGTCATGGAAAGGGCTAGAAGGCTGCAAAAGGAAGCACAATGGGGTAAGAGTAGGACAAGTGCACTGCAAACAAATGTGGATAGGGAAATAACTTAAAAGGACATTAAAAAATAAAAAAATGGAAGAGGAGGTTGATGTGGAGTAGGAGCCTGGAGGTTGAGGAGGTGGTGACTGTGGCGGTGTAGGCGGAAGTGGTGGTGGAGGAGGAGGAGGTAGCCAACACTGTTTTTTGTTTGTTTTTTTTTTTAGAATTGGGGTAGCCCCCAAAATATTGAGACGTATTTAAAAAAAAGGATACCAATGGCTGTGTGAGGCCAGTCTAAATGTCTATTCTGCACAAGGTACAGACAAGTTTTGTGGGATCCATGCCTGGTTCATTTTAATAAAGGTTAGCTTGCCTACTTTTGCTATGGACAGACGGCTGTGCTTGTCTGTGATAATGCCCCCTGTCGTGCTAAACAAACGTTCAGACAATACACTGGCTGCAGTGCAGGCCAGCACCTCCAAGGCATAAAGGGCAAGCTTAGGCAATGTGGCCAATTTGGAGACCCAGAAGTTGAATGGGGCAGACCCATCAGTCAGTATGTGTAGGCGTGTGCATACATACTGTTTCACCATGTTGCTGAAATGCTGCCTCCTGCTAAGACATTGCCTATCAGCTGGTGGTGCTGTTTGTGGTGACGTGCTGCTGACAAAGCTTTTCCATATTTCGGCCATGCTAAAGCTGCCTTCTGAGGTGCTGGTGGTGCCACAGCTGCGTTGGTGACCTCTTCCTCCTCCTCCTCCTCTTCTGCTTTCGCCTTGTGCTTCCACTGAGCCCCCGGTGTCATTTGGGAATGCCCTCAGCAGCACGTCTATCAGAGGACGCTTGTAGTCACGCATTTTCCAATCACGCTCCAATGAGGGAATTAAGGAAGGCACGTTGTCCTTGAAATGGGGATGCAGCAGGGTGGCCACCCAGAAATCAGCACAAGTTAAAATGTGGGCAACTCAGTGTCATTGAGCAGGCACTGCAGCATGTAGTTGCTCATGTGTGCCAGGCTGCCCAGAGGCAAAGACAAGCTGTCTTCTGTGGGAGGTGTATCATCTGTGTCCTCCGTATCCCCCCTGCTACACTCCAGTGATGCCCACAAGCTGTGTTGGGTGCAACCCTGCTGTGAACACGGTTCCTCCTCCTCGTCTTCCTCGTCCTCCTCATCCTCCAGAACTGTCCCCTGGCTTGAAAATTTTTGACCTGGCCTATGCTGGTGCAGGAACCCACCCTCCGAGCCACTTGTGAATGAGTGGCCTGATAACCATGGAAATGACCCCTCTTCCTCCTCCTCCTGTGCCACATCCTCTTCCATCATTGCCCGAAGTGTTTTTTCAAAGAGACATAGAAGTGTGATAGTAACGCTGAGAACAGCGTCATCGGCACTGGCCATGTTGGTGGAGTACTCGAAAAAACGCAATATGGTACACAGGTCTCGCATGGAGGCCCACTCGTTGGTGGTGAAGTGGTGTTGTTCCACAGTTCAACTGACCCATGCATGCAGCAGCTGAAACTCCACTATTGCCTGCTGCTGCTCGCACGGTCTCTCCAGCATGTGCAAGGTGGAGTTCCACCTTGTGGGCATGTCGCATAGGAGGCGGTGAGTGGGAAGGCCGAAGTTCTGCTGCTGTGCAGACAGACGAGCAGCAGCAGGGTGAGAACGCCGAAAGCACGCACAGACGGCCCGCACTTTCTGCAGCAGCTCTGACATATCCGGGTAGTTTTTAGAAATTTCTGCACCACCAAATTCAGCACATGTGCCAGGCAAGGGATGTGCGTCAAACCGGCTAGGCCCAGAGCTGCTACGAGATTTCGCCCATTATCGCACACCACCAGGCCGGGCTTGAGGCTCAGGGGCAACAACCACTCATCGGTCTGTTGTTCAATGCCCGTCCACAGCTGCTGCGCAGTGTGGGGTTTATCCCCCAAACATATCAGTTTTAAAACAGCCTGCTGTCGTTTCCCCCTGGATGTGCTGAAGTTGGTGGTGAAGGTGTTACGCTGAGCGGATGAGGAGGTGGTAGAGGAGGAGAAGGCAGTAGGAGGAGGAGGCAACAGGAGGCAAAGAGAAATGCCCTGCAATCCTCGGTGGCGGAAGGACATGTGCCAAACGGCTAGTCGCCTCAGACCCACCCGCCACTATATTTGCCCAGTGTGCAGTTAGCAAGATATAGCGTACCTGCCCCATCTTACTGGTCCACGTATCAGTGGTTATGTGGACCTTGCCACAGATGGCGTTGCGCAGTGCACACTTGATGTCGTCCCGGACTTGTTTGTGCAGGGAAGGGATGGCTCGCCTGGAAAAGTAGTGGTGGCTGGGAATCACGTACTGTGGGACAGCCACCGCCATCAGGTTTTTAAAACTGTCCGTGTCCACCAGACGGAATGACAGCATTTCAAAGGCCAGGAATTTTGAAATGCTGGCTTTCAGGCCAGGGATCGCGGGTGGGTGAAGGGGTACTTCCTCTTTCTCTCCAGTGTTTGGGAGATGGAGAGCTGTAAGCTTCCATGGGACCATGTGGAAATGCTTGGGGACGGTGGCGGACATGATGGTGTTGCTGTCACATGCTCTGTTTGCTGGGTGGCAGGTGACACTGGCACTGTAGAGGTGGAGTAAGAGGCCGAGGCAGCAGCAGAAGAGGAAGCAGGAGGAGGCCGAGACCTTTCTTGGATTTTGAGGTACTTATTCCACTGCAGCAAGTGCTTTGAATTTAGATGCCTGCTCATGCAGGTTGTGCTCAGGTTTAGAACATTTATGCCTCGCTTCGGGTTCTCTTTGCACAGTGTGCAAACCACTCGTGTCTTGTAGTCAGCACATTGTCTGAAGATCTGCCATGCCGGAGAATGCCTTTCAGCTGCCTTTGGTGTGCTAGGTCCCTGGGTGCGGTGGGTAGTAGCAGGCGTACTGTCTAAGGGACGCTCGCTCCACTTTTGCAACCTGCTTCCTTTTTTGCTGTGCTGGTGCCTCTGTGCGACCACCACCTCTTCCTCCAAATTGCACACGTCACTCGCATGACCCTCATTCCATGTGAGGTCTAGGACCTCATCATCCTCCTCTACATCATCTTCCACCCATCCTTCACCGCTGCCCTCCTTGTCAGTCTGCACACTGTGGAAAGCTGCAGCAGTTGGCACCTGTGTTTCATCATCATCAGAGATGTGCAGCGCTGGTGTTTCAATGTCCTCATCCGGCAACAGAAGTGGTTGGGCATCGGTGCACTCAATGTCTTCCACTTCTGGGGCAGGGCTATGTGGATGGCCCACGGAAAGCACACCAGGAGAGTCATCAAAAAGCATAAGAGACTGTTGCATGACTTGAGGCTCAGACTGCTTGGCTGATTTACAAGGGGCTGAGGTGAAAGATAGATGGCCATGGGGTTCAGGTGCCAACTCTGAGCTTTCATCAAGGGACCGGGTGGGAGACAATGTGAAGGAACTGGAGGCATTGTCAGCCACTCAATCTACTATCGCCTGTACTTGTTCTGGCTTCACCATTCGTTGAGCGACATTCGGGCCTATCATATAACATTGAAGGTTCTGTCGGCTACCTGAGGAAGGTGTTTCACTTGTTGTGTAGCTGGCACAGATTGACCACGTCCTCTCCTTGCAACAGGGGCTTCAGCAACACTGCCAACGCCAGCAGCACCAGCAGCACCACGACCACGTCCCTTATTTGACGCTCTCCTCATTCTGTACACAAATGTACTATGTAGCACTATTTATTCATACTAAAAAAAAGAATAATAAATTATTATTCTTTTTTTAAAAAAAAAAGAAAATTGTAGATGCACTTTTTATTTTTGTGCAAGAAATGCACCGCTCACGCCAGCAGTAGGAACCTCTCCCTACACCAGTATGAGATGATTGTAGATAATGATGTAGATTGACGATAATCTGTCTTTCACAGCACCGACAGGATCCTGTCCCTACTGCAGTATGAGATGATTTTAGAACAATAATCTTCCCCTCGCAGCACCGACAGGAACCTCTCCCTAATGCAGTAGGAGATGGTTTTAGAACGATAAACTCTCCCTCAGAGCACCAACAGGAACCTCTCCATAATGCAGTAGGAGATGGTTTTAGAACGCTAAAATCTCCCTCAGAGCACCAACAAAAACCTCTCCCTAATGCAGTATTAGATGGTTTTAGAACGATAAACTCTCCCTCAGAGCACCAACAGGAACCTCTACCTAATGCAGTATTAGATGGTTTTATAACGATAAACTCGCCCTCAGAGCACCAACAGGAACCTGTCCCTAATGCAGTAGTAGATGGTTTTATGACGATAAACTCTCCCTCAGAGCACCAACAGGAACCTCTCTCTAATGCAGTAGGATATGGTTTTATAACGATAAACTGTCCCTCAGAGTACCAACAGGAACCTCTCCCTAATGCAGTAGTAGATGGTTTTTATAACGATAAACTCTCCCTCAGAGCACCAACAGGAACCTCTCCCTAATGCAGTAGTAGGATGGTTTTATAACGATAAACTCTCCCTCAGAGCACCAACAGGAACCTCTCCCTAATGCAGTAGTAGATGGTTTTATAACGATAAACTCTCCCTCAGAGCACCAACAGGAACCTGTCCCTAATGCAGTAGTAGATGGTTTTATAACGATAAACTGTCCCTCAGAGCACCAACAGGAACCTCTCCCTAATGCAGTAGTAGATGGTTTTAGAACGATAATCTCTCCTTCAGAGCACCAACAGGAACCTGTCCCTAATGCAGTAGCAGATGGTTTTATAATAATAATCTCTCCCTAATGCAGTAGTAGATGGCTTTAGGATGATAATCTCTCCCTCAGAGCAACAACAGGAACCAATACCCTAATGCAGTAGTAGATGATTTTAGAATGATAATCTCTCCCTCAGAGCACCAATAGGAACCTCTCCCTAATGCAGTAGTAGATGGTTATAGAATGAACATCTCTCCCTCAGAGCAACAACAGGAACCTCTCCCTAATGCAGTAGTAGATGGTTTTAGAATAATAATCTCTCCCTCAGAGCACCAATGGGAACCTGTGCCTAATGCAGTAGTAGATGGTTTTAGAATGACAATCTCTCCCTCAGAGCAGCAACAGGAACCTGTCCCTAATGCAGTAGTAGATGGTTTTAGAATTATAATCTCTCCCTCAGAGAACCAACAGAAACCTCTCCCTAATGCAGTAGTAGATGGTTTTAGAATAATAATCTCTCCCTCAGACTACCAACAGGAACCTGTCCCTAATGCAGTAGGAGATGGTTTTAGAATGATAATGTCTCCCTCAGAGCACCAACAGGAACCTGCCCCCAATGCAGTAGTAGATGGTTTTAGAATGATAATCTCTCCCTCAGAGTACCAACAGGAACCTGTCCCTAATGCAGTAGTAGATGGTTTTAGAATTATAATCTCTCCCTCAGAGCAACAACAGGAACCTCTCCCGAATGCAGTAGTAGATGGTTTTAGAATAATAATCTCTCCTTCAGAGCACCAACAGGAACCTGTCCCTAATGCAGTAGCAGATGGTTTTATAATAATAATCTCTCCCTCAGAGCCCCGACAGGAACCTCTCCCTAATGCAGTAGTAGATGGTTTTAGGATGATAATCTCTCCCTCAGAGCAACAACAGGAACCAATACCCTAATGCAGTAGTAGATGGTTTTAGAATGATAATCTCTCCCTCAGAGCACCAATAGGAAACTCTCCCTAATGCAGTAGTAGATGGTTTTAGAATGAACATCTCTCCCTCAGAGCACCAACAGGAACCTGTCCCTAATGCAGTAGTAGATGGTTTTAGAATGATAATCTCTCCCTCAGAGCACCAACAGGATCCTCTCCCTATTGCAGTAGTAGATGGTTTTAGAATAATAATCTCTCCCTCAGAGCACCAACAGGAACCTGTCCCTAATGCAGTAGTAGATGGTTTTAGAATGATAATGTCTCCCTCAGAGCACCAACAGGAACCTGCCCCCAATGCAGTAGTAGATGATTTTAGAATGATAATCTCTCCCTCAGAGCACCAATAGGAACCTGTCCCTAATGCAGTAGTAGATGGTTTTAGAATGATAATCTCTCCCTCAGAGCAACAACAGGAACCTCTCCCTAATGCAGTAGTAGATGGTTTTAGAATAATAATCTCTCCCTCAGAGCACCTACAGGAACCTGTCCCTAATGCAGTAGTAGATGGTTTTAGGATGATAATCTCTACCTCAGAGCACCAACAAAAACTTCTCCCTAATGCAGTAGGAGATGGTTTTAGAACGATAAACTCTCCCTCAGAGCACCAACAGGAACCTCTACCTAATGCAGTATTAGATGGTTTTAGAACGATAAACTCTCCCTCAGAGCTCCAACAGGAACCTGTCCCTAATGCAGTAGTAGATGGTTTTATAACGATAAACTCTCCCTCAGAGAACCAACAGGAAACTCTCCCTAATGCAGTAGTAGATGGTTTTATAACGATAAACTCTCCCTCAGAGCACCAACAGGAACCTCTCCCTAATGCAGTAGTAGATGGTTTTATAACGATAAACTGTCCCTCAGAGCACCAACAGGAACCTGTCCCTAATGCAGTAGTAGATGGTTTTAGAATGATAATGTCTCCCTCAGAGCACCAACAGGAACCTGCCCCCAATGCAGTAGTAGATGGTTTTAGAATGATAATCTCTCCCTCAGAGCACCAACAGGAACCTGTCCCTAATGCAGTAGTAGATGGTTTTAGAATGATAATCTCTCCCTCAGAGCAACAACAGGAACCTCTCCCTAATGCAGTAGTAGATGGTTTTAGAATAATAATCTCTCCCTCAGAGAACCGACAGGAACCTGTCCCTAATGCAGTAGTAGATGGTTTTAGGATGATAATCTCTCCCTCAGAGCACCAACAAAAACCTCTCCCTAATGAAGTAGGAGATGGTTTTAGAACGATAAACTCTCCCTCAGAGCACCAACAGGAACCTCTACCTAATGCAGTATTAGATGGTTTTATAACGATAAACTCTCCCTCAGAGCACCAACAGGAACCTGTCCCTAATGCAGTAGTAGATGGTTTTATGACGATAATCTCTCCCTCAGAGCACCAACAGGAACCTCTCTCTAATGCAGTAGGATATGGTTTTATAACGATAAACTGTCCCTCAGAGCACCAACAGGAACCTCTCCTTAATGCAGTAGTAGATGGTTTTTATAATGATAAACTCTCCCTCAGAGCACCAACAGGAACCTCTCCCTAATGTGGTAGTAGATGGTTTTATAATGATAAACTCTCCCTCAGAGCACCAACAGGAACCTTTCCCTAATGCAGTAGTAGATGGTTTTATAACGATAAACTCTCCCTCCGAGCACCAACAGTAACCTCTCCCTAATGCAATAGTAGATGGTTTTATAACGATAAACTGTCCCTCAGAGCACCAACAGGAACCTCTCCCTAATGCAGTAGTAGATGGTTTTAGAACGATAATCTCTCCTTCAGAGCACCAACAGGAACCTGTCCCTAATGCAGTAGCAGATGGTTTTAGAATAATAATCTCTCCCTCAGAGCACCGACAGGAACCTGTCCCTAATGCAGTAGTAGATGGTTTTAGGATGATAATCTCTCCCTCAGAGCAACAACAGGAACCAATACCCTAATGCAGTAGTAGATGGTTTTAGAATGATAATCTCTCCCTCAGAGCCCCAATAGGAATCTCTCCCTAATGCAGTAGTAGATGGTTTTAGAATGAACATTAGAGTTGAGCGAACTTCTAGAAGTCCGGGTTCTGCTGGTTCGGCCGAACTTCGGGTCAAAGTCCGGGTTCGGGTCCGGACAGAACCCGAACTTTGTCCCGGACCCCGAACCCCATTGAAATCAATGGAGACCCGGACTTTTAGGTACAAAAAGTGCTGTAAAATAGTCCTGGAAGGTCCTAGAGGTCTGCAAAAGGAAGGAAATGTGGGTAAGGGTGGGACAAGTGACCTACAAAGAAATGGGGACAGGGAAATAACTTTAAATATTTTTAAAAAAATAAAAACATAAAAAATGCAAAAATGGAAATCATCTTCAAAATGGGTCTGAAAAGTATTAATTAACATTAGAGGCCATAGAACTGTTCTAAAATCATCTTCAAACTGTGTCAAAAAAGTATAAATAAGCCGGAAGTACCCATATCACT
>BLSH010283337.1:262451-281402 GCA_018402905.1 Glandirana rugosa
ACAAGTAAGATTTTGGTAGATGATGACGTAATCCCTCTCTAAGGATAACCCCGAGACTCCCTCTCTAATAGTAAGATTTTGGTAGATGATGACGTAATCCCATAACCAAGGACAACAACGAGACTCCCTCTCTAATAGTAGGATTTTGGTAGATGATGACGTAATCCCTGTCCAAGGACAGCCACGAGACTCCCTCTCTAATAATAAGATTTTGGTAGACGATGACGTAATCCCTGTCCAAGGACAACCACGAGACTTCCTCTCTAATAGCAAGATTCCCTAATGCAGTAGTAGATGGTTTTAGGATGATAATCTCTCCCTCAGAGCAACAACAGGAACCAATACCCTAATGCAGTAGTAGATGGTTTTAGAATGATAATCTCTCCCTCAGAGCCCCAATAGGAATCTCTCCCTAATGCAGTAGTAGATGGTTTTAGAATGAACATCTCTCCCTCACAGCACCAACAGGAACCTCTCCCTAATGCAGTAGTAGATGGTTTTAGAATAATAATCTCTCCCTGAGAGCACCAACAGGAACCTGTCCCTAATGCAGTAGTAGATGGTTTTAGAATTATAATCTCTCCCTCAGAGCACCAACATGAACCTCTCCCTAATGCAGTAGTATATGGTTTTAGAATAATAATCTCTCCCTCAGACTACCAACAGGAACCTGTCCCTAATGCAGTAGTAGATGGTTTTAGAATGATAATGTCTCCCTCAGAGCACCAACAGGAACTTGCCCCTAATGCAGTAGTAGATGGTTTTAGAATGATAATCTCTCCCTCAGAGCACCAACAGGAACCTGTCCCTAATGCAGTAGTAGATGGTTTTAGAATGATAATCTCTCCCTCAGAGCAACAACAGGAACCTCTCCCTAATGCAGTAGTAGATGGTTTTAGAATAATAATCTCTCCCTCAGAGCACCGACAGGAACCTGTCCCTAAAGCAGTAGTAGATGGTTTTAGGATGATAATCTCTACCTCAGAGCAACAACAGGAACCTCTCCCTAATGCAGTAGTAGATGGTTTTAGAACGATAATCTCTCCTTCAGAGCACCAACAGGAACCTGTCCCTAATGCAGTAGCAGATGGTTTTATAATAATAATCTCTCCCTCAGAGCACCGACAGGAACCTGTCCCTAATGCAGTAGTAGATGGTTTTAGGATGATAATCTCTCCCTCAGAGCAACAACAGGAACGAATACCCTAATGCAGTACTAGATGGTTTTAGAATGATAATCTCTCCCTCAGAGCACCAATAGGAACCTCTCCCTAATGCAGTAGTAGATGGTTTTAGAATGAACATCTCTCCCTCAGAGCACCAACAGGAACCTCTCCCTAATGCAGTAGTAGATGGTTTTAGAATAATAATCTCTCCCTCAGAGCACAAATAGGAACCTGTCCTTAATGCAGTAGTAGATGGTTTTAGAATGACAATCTCTCCCTCAGAGCACCAACAGGAACCTGTCCCTAATGCAGTAGTAGATGGTTTTAGAATGATAATCTCTCCCTCAGAGCACCAACAGGAACCTCTCCCTAATGCAGTAGTAGATGGTTTTAGAATAATAATCTCTCCCTCAGACTACCAACAGGAACCTGTCCCTAATGCAGTAGTAGATGGTTTTAAAATGATAATGTCTCCCTCAGAGCACCAACAGGAACCTGCCCCCAATGCAGTAGTAGATGGATATAGAATGATAATCTCTCCCTCAGAGCACAAACAGGAACCTGTCCCTAATGCAGTAGTAGATGGTTTTAGAATGATAATCTCTCCCTCAGAGCAACAACAGGAACCTCTCCCTAATGCAGTAGTAGATGGTTTTAGAATAATAATCTCTCCCTCAGAGCACCGACAGGAACCTGTCCCTAATGCAGTAGTAGATGGTTTTAGAATGAACATCTCTCCCTCAGAGCACCAACAGGAACCTCTCCCTAATGCAGTAGGAGATGGTTTTAGAATAATAATCTCTCCCTCAGAGCACAAACAGGAACCTGTCCCTAATGCAGTAGTAGATGGTTTTAGATTGACAATCTCTCCCTCAGAGCACCAACAGGAACCTGTCCCTAATGCAGTAGTAGATGGTTTTAGAATGATAATGTCTCCCTCAGAGCACCAACAGGAACCTGCCCCCAATGCAGTAGTAGATGGTTTTAGAATGATAATCTCTCCCTCAGAGCACCAACAGGAACCTGTCCCTAATGCAGTAGTAGATGGTTTTAGAATGATAATCTCTCCCTCAGAGCAACAACAGGAACCTGTCCCTAATGCAGTAGTAGATGGTTTTAGAATAATAATCTCCCCCTCAGAGCACCGACAGGAACCTGTCCCTAATGCAGTAGTAGATGGTTTTAGGATGATAATCTCTACCTCAGAGCAACAACAGGAACCTCTCCCTAATGCATTAGTAGATGGTTTTAGAATAATAATCTCTCCCTCAGACTACCAACAGGAACCTGCCCCTAATGCAGTAGTAGATGGTTTTAGAATAATAATCTCTCCCTCATACTACCAACAGGAACCTGTCCCTAATGCAGTAGTAGATGGTTTTAGAATAATAATGTCTCCCTCAGAGCACCAACAGGAACCTGCCCCCAATGCAGTAGTAGATGGTTTTAGAATGATAATCTCTCCCTCAGAGCACCAACAGCAACCTGTCACTAATGCAGTAGTAGATGGTTTTAGAATGATAATCTCTCCCTCAGAGCAACAACAGGAACCTCTCCCTAATGTAGTAGTAGATGGTTTTAGAATAATAATCTCTCCCTCAGACTACCAACAGGAACCTGTCCCTAATGCAGTAGTAGATGGTTTTAGAATAATAATGTCTCCCTCAGAGCACCTACAGGAGCCTGCCCCCAATGCAGTAGTAGATGGTTTTAGAATGATAATCTCTCCCTCAGAGCACCAACAGCAACCTGTCCCTAATGCAGTAGTAGATGGTTTTAGAATGATAATCTCTCCCTCAGAGCAACAACAGGAACCTCTCCCTAATGCAGTAGTAGATGATTTTAGAATAATAATCTCTCCCTCATAGCACCGACAGTAACCAGTCCCTAATGCAGTACTAGATGGTTTTAGAATGATAATCTCTCCCTCAGAACACCAACAGGAACCTGTCCCTAATGCAGTAGTAGATGGTTTTAGAATGATAACCTCTCCCTCAGAGCAACAACAGGAACCTCTCCCTAATGCAGTATTAGATGGTTTTAGAATAATAATCTCTCCCTCAGAGCACCGACAGGAACCTGTTCCTAAAGCAGTAGTAGATGGTTTTAGGATGATAATCTCTCCCTCAGAGCACCAACAGGAACCTCTACCTAATGCAGTAGCAGATGGTTTTATAATGATAATCTCTCCCTCAGAGCACCAACAGGAACCTGTCCCTAATGCAGTAGTAGATGGTTTTAGAATAATAATCTCTCCCTCAGAGCACCAACAGGTACCTGTCCCTAATGCAGTAGTAGATGGTTTTAGAATGATAATCTCTCCCTCAGAGCAACAACAGGAACCTGCCCCCAATGCAGTAGTAGATGGTTTTAGAATGATAATCTCTCCCTCAGAGCACCAACAGGAATCTCTCCCTAATGCAGTAGTAGATGGTTTTAGAATAATAATCTCTCCCTCAGAGCACCAACAGGATCCTGTCCCTAATGCAGTAGTAGATTGTTTTAGAATGATACTCTCTCCCTCAGAGCACCAACAGGAACCTATCCCTAATGCAGTAGTAGATGTTTTTAGAATGATAATCTCTCCCTCAGAGCACCAACAGGAATCTCTCCCTAATGCAGTAGTAGATGGTTTTAGAATAATAATCTCTCCCTCAGAGCACCAACAGGAACCTCTCCCTACTGCAGTAGTAGATGGTTTTAGAAAGATAATCTCTCCCTCAGAGCACCAACAGGAACCTGTCCCTAATGCTGTAGTAGATGGTTTTAGAATGATAATCTCTCCCTCAGAGCACCAACAGGAACCTGTACCTAATGCAGTAGTAGATGGTTTTAGAATGAACATCTCTCCCTCAGAGCACCAACAGGAAAATCTCCCTAATGCAGTAGTAGATGGTTTTAGAATAATAATCTCTCCCTCAGAGCACCAACAGGAACCTGTCCCTAATGCAGTAGTAGATGGTTTTAGAATGATAATCTCTCCCTCAGAGCACCAACAGGAACCTGTCCCTAATGCAGTAGTAGATGGTTATAGAATGATAATCTCTCCCTCAGGGCAACAACAGGAACCTCTCCCTAATGCAGTAGTAGATGGTTTTAGAATAATAATCTCTCCCTCAGAGCACCGACAGGAACCTGTCCCTAATGCAGTAGTAGATGGTTTTAGGATGATAATCTCTACCTCAGAGCAACAACAGGAACCTCTCCCTAATGCAGTAGTAGATGGTTTTAGAACGATAATCTCTCCTTCAGAGCACCAAAAGGAACCTTTCCCTAATGCAGTAGCAGATGGTTTTATAATAATAATGTCTCCTTCAGAGCACCGACTGGAACCTGTCCCTAATGCAATAGTTGATGGTTTTAGGATGATAATCTCTCCCTCAGAGCAACAACAGGAACCATTACCCTAATGCAGTAGTAGATGGTTTTAGAATGATAATCTCTCCCTCAGAGTACCAATAGGAACCTCTCCCTAATGCAGTAGTAGATGGTTTTAGAATGAACATCTCTCCCTCAGAGCACCAACAGGAACCTCTCCCTAATGCAGTAGTAGATGGTTTTAGAATAATAATCTCTCCCTCAGAGCACAAACAGGAACCTGTCCCTAATGCAGTAGTAGATGGTTTTAGAATGACAATCTCTCCCTCAGAGCAACAACAGGAACCTCTTCCTAATGCATTAGTAGATGGTTTTAGAATAATAATCTCTCCCTCAGACTACCAACAGGAACCTGTCCCTAATGCAGTAGTAGATGGTTTTAGAATAATAATCTCTCCCTCAGACTACCAACAGGAACCTGTCCCTAATGCAGTAGTAGATGGTTTTAGAATGATAATGTCTCCCTCAGAGCACCAACAGGAACCTCTCCCTAATGCAGTAGTAGATGGTTTTAGAATGATTATCTCTCCCACAGAGCACCAACAGGAACGTTCCCCTAATGCACTATAAAATGGTTCTGATATGCTAATGTCTCCCTCACAGGACCGCAATGAAGGTCTCTCTAATGCAGTCTGAGAGGGTTGTGAATGCTAATCTTTCCCTCACAGCACCGCCATGAAGCTCTCCCTACTCTAGTTTGAGACGATCTGACATGCGGCGCTACGTGACTCCAGCCTCATATATAGACTGGGTCACATGATGCACTGGCCAATCACAGCCATGCCATTAGTAGGCATTGCTGTGATGGCTTCTAAGGGCAAACTAGTGAAAAGCTTGTTGATTGGCTGCCCAGCAGCTATAGAAAAAGGGCCAAAAATACCCGAATACCGAACCCGAACTCAGACTTTTTTTCAAATGTCTGGGTTCGGTTTCGGGGCACGGACACCCTAAAGTCCCGTAAGGACCCGAACTTTACAGTCCGGGTTCGCTCAACTCTAGTGGTTACATAGCCATCCAACCAGTCCGGTTCTGTTCAGCAGTACAACATTATGCACGTATCTGTAGTGTCTTGGAATACTCAGGGTCTGAACTCTAAAATCAAAAGATCACTTGCGTTCTCTCAATTAAAGAAAAATGGGGCTCATTTTATTTTTCTTCAAGAGACTCGTTTAATGGGCTCAAAAGTGCTGTCCTTAAAAAGACCACACATAGCACACGCCTTTGATGCCACATACTCCCCTTACTCCAGAGGAGTATCTATTTCAATTACGAAGGCCTTGTTGGTTCAGGTAGAAGATGTTTGTATAGACCCACAGGTTTGCTTCATAATCAAATCAATTGTCAGGATACCTTTTTTACCTTAGTCAATGTGTATCCCCCCACCCCTCCTGTTTGACCCTCAGAGGTTTTCAACATGTACCTCTAAATTGCTACTGATGGTGAAAGGAACCATTTTAATAGCAGGTGAATTTAATGCGGTCCTAAGCCCCTCATTGGACAGATTGGGAAGCTCCTCCACTCATACTACTTTCCATGTGTTTGTTGATATCTGGAGGTGGAAATATCCTGATCACAAAGTCTACTCCTGTCATTCAGATCCTCATGGCACTTTGTCACATTTAAACATGGTTTTCACCACACCGGCCTTCTGCACCAGGTTATGGAAGTGCGTTATCTCCCTAGAGCATTGTCTGACCATGCCCCATTCAAGTTACACCTGAGCCTGTCCCATACACCTGGCTTTTAGACCTGGAGGATGATCCATTTTTGGCTGATGGATCCCATGGTGTTTTACAAATGTTGGGATGCCATGGGAGCTTATTGGCAGGAGATAGATCCTGGGGGTTCCTCAGGCCTCAAATGGGATGCATTTAAGGCCATAATGAGGGGCTCTTACATGCCAGGGTGTGGATGAGCCTAAAAAAGCCAAAAATACTACCTTATCTGAGTTGTTACAAATAGTGGGAGATGGGAGTGTCAATATGTATCTGACCCTTTCCAACAGAACTGCCTTTTATGGTAGGATGCTCAAAGGTCCAAGAATATTGCCTTAACCAATAAAACCCAAAATAAACTCTTGTATCAAGCCCAAGACATTTTTGACTCGGTGAAAAAAATGGCCATTTACTAGCTTTTCTAGCCAAACCCATACAGCCTTTTACCATCCCTAAGATCTTGGATAGTGCGGGTAGTAGTCATACCTCTATGGAGAGTATTTTGAATGTTTTTTTGCAATTCTACACTGATCTATATACCTCCCAAGTGAACTATGACTCTGAGATGTTCACGGGTTATCATCTCCCCTCCTTATCATCAGATAACCATCAGTTCTTAGACAGCCCAATAACTGTGGAGGAGACTGACAAAACCCTTACTTCATTTGCCAAACATAAAACTCCTGGCTTGGATGACCTGCCCTTCGAATGGTATTTGGCTCATAGAGAGTACCTGACCCCACGACTGAAAGCCTTATACCAAGCCATATTATAGGAGGAAATACTCCCCCTGTCTATTAGAGAGGTGTTAATAGTTTTAATTCCAAAGCCTCTCACGCTTTGTGACTCCTTTTGACCCATCTCATTAAACAACACGGACCTTAAACTCCTTTCAAAAATTTTGGCTCACTACCTTAACACAGTGATTGCTTCACTTGTAAAGTCGGATCAAACCGGGTTTATTCCTGTCCGAACTGCTAATTCTAACCTCTTCAGACTTTTTACTAGTCTACAGATTCCAAATGTCCTGAGTGAGCCCAGAGCTTTGGTGTCTCTTGATACTCATAAGATGTTTGAGTCCATAGAATGGCCTTATTTATTCCAGGTGCTGCAAAAGTTTGGGTTCGGGCATACTTTTTTAACATGGATACATATTTTATATACACAACCACCAGCTCGGCTGAGAGTTAACGCTCAGATTTATGACTCCTTTCCCATAAGCAGATGCACTAGACAGGGGTGTCCTCTTTCACCTCTATTGTTTGCCCTGGCCATGGAGCCTTTGGCGGAACTCATACAAACCTCTTTGGTGGTCTGGGGTATTCCCATCAGCCCCTTGGAGGAACATGTCTTGTTTTATGCTGACGATATGCACATATATCTCAGGGATTCGTGGACAACCTTGCCACAAGTTCTGCAAGTAATTTAGGGCTTTGGCCGGTTCTCTGGAGTTTGGGTTAAGTGGAGCAAATCAAATCTTTTTTTAATAGATGAGACTCCTGATTTTGTGTTGCCTCTGGTTTGCCCTCTGCAGATCATCTCTAAATTTAGGTATCTAGGTGTGGAAATTTCACTTCCTTTAGCCAAATAATCTGGCCCCCTGTATTTCCTCCTTAATATCTAGAACGGTTCAATGGGTTAATCTGCCTCTCTCTTTGATGGGTCGTGTTAACCTATTTAAGATGGTCTTTCTTCCTAACTTTTTATATAGTTTATCAAATTCCCCAGTCTATATAACAAAAAGTGTATTTGCTGAAATTGACTCAATACTTACTAGTTTTTTTTATGGTACCCCAAGGCCCCTAGAATGTCGCTTGCAGCCCTACAATTACCAAGCAATAGGGGAGGTCTGGCACTTCCTAATCTCCATAGATACTATCTTGCAGCAAAAGTCATTTATGTACATTGGTTGATGTTCCCACAGTTCAAGAATGCCACTACCACTACGGAGGCTGCCATAGTTTCATTGTATGAAACTCTATCCAGTTTTTTTTTTTTTAATCAATACGTTTTTATTAAAAATTTCGGAGCATAAACAAAGAAAAAAAAAGGAAATAAATTCAGAGTAGATTGCAGTCATACCGGAGCATACATACATAGAGATTGATATCAAACATTAGAATTACAGGTATTGTATTCATATTGTAGTGCATATAGGAGGTATCAACACGAGACAAGCAAGAGTGCAAATAAAGTGTATCAGTAGTATTTAGTTATGTGTAGGTGAACTTCTTACGGCCAGATTTCCCAAAGTGATGTGCATTTTTCGTATGCCATTGCATTAATCTCTATCAGTTTCTCAAAGGTTTTATTTTCTGTGAGCATAGCTGAAACTTCTGCCAGGGTGGGTGTAAATTGTGTTTTCCATTTCCTCAGTATGGCAAGTCTAGCAGCGAAGAGGATGTGAGTGATCACTGGTCTGCAGTTTGGTGGGTAGTGCTCAACGCCAATATTCAGAATGGCTAGCTTAGGGCAGGGGGGATACCTGTGCGACTTGAGATTAGACAGAAAATTTGCCTCCAGAAGCTAGTCAGAGAGGGGCATTCCCATAAGATGTGTGTTAGGTTCCCCACTTGACCGCAGTCTCTCCAGCATTCCTGTGATGCCGAAGGAGAAAATTTTGCTAGCCTAGAGGGCGTGTAGTACCATCTCGTGGTAATTTTGAGTGACATCTCCCAGTGTGCATTGCTACGGGAGGATTTTTTAATGGAATTGAGTGCTTGTTTCCATTGGTCGTGGGAGATGTGTGTATCTAGTTCCTTTTCCCACTGCTCCATAGCTTTTGTTTTGGAGAGTGGTTGCGCGTTGTGTATGGAGTCATATATGAGGGATATTTCCTTGCCTGTGTGATTTTCTGCGTTGAGAAATTGCCAGATCTTTGGGTTAACCCTGATCTCCCGGGGGGATGTTTCCTGTAGAAGGTGATGAATGCGCAGCATCGTATATGATGCTGCTGGTGATAGTTTGAATTCATCTAAGATGGAGGGAAAAGACCTCAGTTCGTCATTAGTGTACAGTTGCTGGAGGTTAAAGATACCTTCGGAAGATAGAGAGTCAGTGTATAACATAGGTATTGCCGTCTCTAAGCATTTGATGGGGATGGGGTTGCTATCCAGGATGTTTAGTGTGTTGTTTTGGTTGGAGGTTTGTCTCCAGACTAGTAGGGATGCCTGTATGGTTGCTGGAAGGGATTCGTAGGTCCCACTTGTGCCATAGGTCTAATACAGTTATGTGGTTTAAGTTGCGGGATGGGCTTAGTGCCCTCTCTATGTCTACCCATAGGGGAGTGTCCCCCTTAGAATTCCATTTCCCCATGTGAGCCAAGTGTGTGGCTCTGTAGTAGCTTCCTATGTTGGGGAGGCCTGCTCCTCCTGAGTTGTAGGGTTTGTATAGGGTATGGGTCGAGCATCTAGGTTTTTTCCCTTGCCAGATAAATTTAATCATGATGGTGTTAATTTTTTTTATATGAGTATTGGGGATGTGGAGTGGCATATTCCGAAAAAGGTATAGGATTTGGGGGAGAGTGTTCATTTTGAAAGCTGCCATTCTGCCACCCCATGAGAGTTCAGTTTTGGAAATTCTAGAAAGCTCCGAGGAGACTTTTGTTATGAGTAGGTTAATATTGATACGTAGGATTGAGGCTATATTTGCTGTGAGGATGATGCCTAGATATTTTATCCCTTTATTGTTCCACGGGAATGGTGTAACGTTTTGTATGCGTGTTTTTTCTTTTTGGTTCACACCTAGGTCTAGGATTTCAGATTTGGATGTATTCATTTTGTAGTATGAGATATTGCTGAAGTGACATAGGAGTTAATATGCTGTGGGGAGGGAGTTAATCGGGTCAATAATCATGAGAATTATATCATCTGCAAAGAGATTTATTTTATGGGAGGAATTTTGGAAGGTGAATCCCTTGATCTCCTGGTTGGCTCTTATTGATTCTGCAAGGGGTTCAATTATCAGGTTGAAGATTGTGGGGGACAGTGGGCAGCCTTGACGGGTTCCGTTTGTAATTTTAAATGGTTTAGAAAGAGTATTAGATGTGTAGACTTGTGCCGATGGGTTAGAGTAAAGGGAAAGCATAGATGCTTTTATAGGCCCCTGAAAGCCAAATTTACATAATGTCTGCTCCATATATGACCAGTGTACCCTGTCAAACACCTTCTCTGCATCCAGGGCGAGGAGCAGAGAAGGCGTTTTGGATTTTCGTGCATGGTCTATTATATTCACTACTCTCCTCGTAGCGTCTGAGGTTTGTCGGCCTTTTACAAACCCATTTGATCCTTTTTAATGAGGGTGGGGAGGAACTTCATAATGAGTTTAGTTAGTAGTTTGGCAAAAATTTTTGTATCGGTATTCAGTAGTGAGATGGGGCGGAAATTTGGGGGAGTGGTTGGGTCTTTTCCAGGCTTGGGGATGGTGACTATATATGCTTGTAACATTTCTGGTGGGAGAGTTGCCTCATCTGCTGCTTTTTTGAATACGTTCAGCAGATGTGGAGTTAGTATGTCATGGAAGATTTTGTAGAATTCATTAGGGAACCCATCAGGGCCTGGGGATTTACCATTGGGCAGGGTGGTTATAATTTTGTTTGTTTCTGAGAGTGTGAATGGTTGGTTGAGTTCCTTTATTTGATCTGCTGAGAGTGAAGGTAGGTTAACTTTTTCCAGAAAGGAATTTATGGCCGTTAGGTTGGGTTGCGGTGTGTCTAAATTATCTTTAAGATTATAGAGGCTGCTGTAGTAGGATGCAAACTCATCCGCTATATTTTGTGGGTGTGAAATCTTGTGCTGTGTTATCGGGTGGACAATGTGGGATATTCTAGCTTTAGTTTGTTTTATTTTAATTTTCCTTGCCAGGTATTTGCTGGCCTTGTTAGCCTGCTCGTAGGAGGTCAATTTTAGCCTTTTTAGATGCCTGTCATATTGATCATTAAGCGTGTGTTTAAGCTCTTGTCTCAATTTTATCAGGGTGTTTGAGATTTGTGATGATGGGTGTTGCTTATTCGTGGTCTCTAAGGTGTGTATTTTTTCCATCAGTTCTTTCAGTTTGTGTTCGTATAATTTTTTAGCCCTTGAGCTTTGCTGTATGCAAATTCCTCGAATATATGCTTTTTGTGCTTCCATGGGGTCCAGGGGTCTGATACCGACCCTTCGTTATCCTGAAAGAACTGCTGGAGGTGTTTACGTATTATATCAGCAAGTATGGGATCTTGTAGCATTTTCCTGTTACAACGCCATATACGTTTGTTTTCCCTTGGGGCATTCTCCTCTATGGACAACGTGATTGGGGCATGGTCTGACCATGTGATATCGTCTATCAGAGAGGAGGAAAAGATCAATACGTGAGTATGTTCGATGTCTGGAGGAGTAAAAGGTGTAATTTTTCTCTGTGGGATGAAGGCACCTCCAGACATTGAACAAGTCCTCCTCGCGCAGTAAGGGACCCAGAGAATGTTGGGTACCTCCGCTGCGGGAGGTGGAGTCCATTGAGGGGTCCACATTAATATTAAAGTCTCCACATAACAGCAAATGTCCAGTCCTATAGGGAGAGATAAGTTTAAACAACCTGTGGAGAAAACGAAGTTGATGATTGTTAGGAGCATATACCGTTACCAATGTGATCGGAAGGTCATTGATGGTGCAGTCCAAGATGATATATCGCCCTTCTGGATCGATGATTATGTTTTTTTTGGGAGAAGGAGACTGTGTTCTTAATTGCAATTAATACTCCTCTTTTCTTCATAGGAGCGTTCGCCATAAAGATGTAGGGAAAGTCTTGATGGGTGCATCTGGGGTGATCCTTTGCTTGGAGATGGGTCTCCTGGATGCAGAG
The DNA here is from genome assembly GCA_018402905.1 of Glandirana rugosa. Lineage (NCBI taxonomy): Eukaryota > Metazoa > Chordata > Amphibia > Anura > Ranidae > Glandirana > Glandirana rugosa. The sequence goes on from BLSH010283337.1 coordinate 274,549, forward strand.
CACATCAGCTTTGGTGTTCACTGTTTCTTTCCATAATGAGAAGCGCTTTGCTGGGTGATTTAGTCCGTTTACATTCAACAACAGTATTTTGATGGTCATCGGGAATCACTCAGTCAGTGTGTATCAAAGCTTGCCTGAATAGCATTGTCTCCTGTTGCACTGTGGTAGGGGTCTCATAAAGCTGGTTCGTTGTAAGGCCTCTTGTGAGATGTCCGGTAGGTACAGAAGGGTTGATAGAAAACAAAAAATAACTGGAACTGTAAAAAGAGAGCCAATGTTGGCTCTTGAACATGTTAGAGTGTTGAGTTAGTGTGGGGGCCAAATGGAGGTTCATATCCTTGGCCTGGGACTATGTAGGTGCGATTGTTGTCAAGGTGATTGTGCGGGGTTCTCCATTGGTAGAGTGTTTTTTGGTGGGGCATTTGTGGGATACCACTTGCCATTCTTGGTTGATTGCTGAGGGTGGCAGTCCTTGCTGAGATGTAGGTGTATTTGTGGGGATTATGCCCCACAGTTGCAGTAGGTGCATGCCTTCCTCTAGGGTTGAAATAATATTTGTGGAACCATTATGGGATATTGACAAGGAGGCGGGGTATTTCCACTTATGCGGGGTACTATGGTTCCTCAGCGCCTTGGTAATGGTTGCTAGATTCTTCCTCCTTTGGAGGGTATGGCGAGATAGATCAGGGAGGAATTGTAAGCCAGAAAGTTCCTCGTGGAGTGGGTGAAGTTTCCGAAGTTTGGGATGTAATCAACTCTTTCGACTGGAAGTGGTGCATTTTCAGCAGCACATCTCTGGGTGCGTCTGGGGAGATAAAGGACGTTTTGGGAAGCCTGTGTATCCTGTCAATTTCCAGATCTGATTGTGACAGGGCCGGTGCAAGCATGGAGAAGAGGCCTAGTACATGTTGTTTCAGTTGGTTAGGGGGAATAGCTTCAGAAATTCCTCTTATTTTAATGTTCGATCATCTCGATCTGTCCTCTAGGTAAGCGACCTTGGCTTTCAGCCATGCTATTTCTTCCGTGTGGTTGTCGTGTGCATCTACCATGTGGTTATAGGATGCTATACATGCTTCCATGGATGTTTCTATAGAGTCTACTCTTTGCCCCAGTTCATGCACCTCGCTGCGGATTTGGAAGAGGCATCCCTTTATATCAATTTGTAATGAAGAACGAAGGGACATTAGCATGTCCTTCAGAGTTATGTCAGACAGAGGATTCACCTGGGTGGGAAAGGTGGATATGGGATCCTGTGCGGTCTGTGTGTTAAATGGCTGCTGGTTATCCCCTGTCTCCATGCCTGTCCCCTGTTCATGAGGTGTCTCCCTGCGGGGCTTTGCTTTAGCTGGGCTGCGGGATGAGGGTGGCGATGAGCCTGAGGAGTCCCCAGAGTCTGGGTTTCCTACCTGCTGGAGGTTGCGGGACAGTGTTGCACTGGCGCGATCCCCCATTGCAGTCCTCGTGTCTGTGTTTAGTGGCGTGTGCGCCCCGCCGCCATGTTGCCGAGGTCCGCGGCCTGCTGGCTGGAAGAAGTTAGCCAATTTCTTGAGCTGGGCCTGGTGATTCTTTCGCCTGGTCATCGCTGCCCGGTCGGTGTGGTCTGTGGAGCTTCTGGGTCAGATATGGTGGTGGTTGTAGCCGGAGAACCCGCTTATGAGGCTGTGTCCCAGAGTGGCCGAGCGGAGCTGCAGCTTCAAGCGGCTTTCCTCATCACCCGTATCCAGTTTTTTGTATAGACACTCTTTACCAGTAACAGAAGGCACTACCATTCTTAAAATGTCTCTCTGAATCTATGTCCAATGTTCTAAAATATTAGGAGAGGATAGCCATATAAGATCCCCTAACCAACCTCTTTGGCATAACCCTAAATTACCTCACTTCATTTCACTTTCCTGTGGTCTGCAGTGGGCAAGCAGGGTCTACGGTATTTACATGAATTATATGAGGCCGGTACATTTAAGTCTTTTGTGCAATAGCGAAATGAGCTACATATCCGGCTCCAATGGTCATTTTATTATACTCAATTATGTCATGCAGGAGCAGCTCAATTTGGCCTCCCTAATGTTTCCCTTGATAACAGCAGGCTATAACATCACCTCTTCTGCTCTTCTGATATGATCATATAGGCCTCATATCCTCTTACTATGCCCTGCTTATGAGTCAGCTGTCAAAATCCCTCCTTAATATTCAAAATAGACGATTGGGGGATATTCCAGATCTGACAGAAGGAAATTGTTTGACTCACATGCTAGTACTGCTATTTCAGCCAGGGATAGGCTCATTCAGTTACCCACTCCAACCTGTCACATAAATGTGAATGTGAGAGGGGAGATTTCCTGCATATGGTCTGGAGTTGCAACAGGATCCGTCCCTTTTGGTCGCAGATCACAGCATTTATAGCAGACACAATTGAGTTACACAATTTGTGTTGCCCTAAATGGTGGCTCTTGGGTATCTTTGAGGACTTGGAAGTTACCATGGCGGCAAAACATTTTCTTTGTTTGTTGTTTTACTATGCAAGAAAAACAATTGTAATGCACTGGACTCAAATGGAAATCCTACACCTTGAGTTATGGAAGCAGTTTATTAATCAAGTACTCCCACTCTACAAATTAACATTTGAGGCACGAGACTGCCCTTGAAAGTTTACTAAACTATGGGTCCCGTGGCTAGATACGCAAGACATGAGTGACTCTCTGTTGGCTATGATTTCTGAACCCAGTTAGATTATTTTGAACTGTTTAACTTTGATACTGCTGGACAGAGTGGTTGCAGCAACCACTGTATTCACTACATGAGCTGTTTTTTATAAGTAATGGGCTATACATTTAAGAAATTGGCGAAAAGCAAATAAACATTGCTCTCAGAACTGAAATATGTGATTACAAAATGTGATTAAATAGTAAAGAGAAAATACATTTGTGTGTGTCAGACTGGACTGCTGCACTTGGAATGTCAGAATAAAGCCAAAAAGGAATAATATAGAAAAACAAGACTTTGCTGTCCACTGGCAATTCAAACTTGAAACGTATACACTCTCCCAACTTATAATAAAATAGTATGGTGAAAAAATAATCAGTCAAAAATCAGTGTCCCAATGCAGATATAAATCAGTGCATGTATGATTCTAATATCATGAGAATATCATTAATAACAAAAAGTCCATAAAATGTCCATCAGACTCTTCACCATTGGTGAATAAACACACATCACAGTAATGGCAGTGATACTTAACCACTTCAGCCCCGGAAGGATTTCCAGCTTTAGGACCGGAGCCCTTTTTGCGATTCGGCACTGCGTCGCTTTAACTGACAATTGCGCGGCTGTGCGACGTTGTACCCAAACAAAATTTGCGTCCTTTTTTTCCCACAAATAGAGCTTTCTTTTGGTGATATTTGATCACCGCAGCGTCATTTCTGATCGCCGCTATAAACAAAAGAAGAGCGACAATTTTGCAAAAAAACCCAAATTTCTTACTTTTCGCTAAACTACAAATCCAAAAAAAAAATATAAAAAAACTTTTTTTTTCATCGGTTTTGGCCGATGTATTCTCTTCCTCATATTTGTGATAAAAAAATCGCAATCGGAGTTTATTGATTTTTATGCGCAATAGTGGTCGCGTTTACGGATGATGAGAATTCATTTTTGGGTTTTTTTTATTTATTTATTTTTTACTAGTAATGGCGGCGATCTGCGATTTTTAGCGGTACTGCGATATTTCAGCGGACATGTCGGACCATTTTGACACTTTTTTGGGACCATTGGCATTTATAGAGCGATCAGTGCTATAAAATGCACTGATTACTGTGTAAATGCCATTGGCCGTGAAGGGGTTAACCTGCAGGGGGTGCTCTAAGGGTTAACTATGTTCCCTGGGCGTGTTCTAACTGTGGGGGGACTGCCCTAGCTGGGGAAGGGAAGTGGTCACAGCCTCCATGTACAGGAAGGCTGTGATCACAGCCCTTCCCCCTTCACAGAACGGAGGTCCGTAGTTACATACACGGACCTCTGTTCCTTCACTCCGGGGGGGGCATCGCGGGTGGGTGGCGGAGATCGACTCCACCGCACCCACTCCCTGGCCCCCCCGGACACAGTGAGTGTGCGGGCGCGCCTCCGGCCGCGCGCGCACGCTCACTGTGCGCGATCAGGCGGCCGCCGTCAGATGACGGCGATTCGCCTTACAGAGCCACTTTGACGCCGTCAAATGACGATCGGTGGTCGGCAAGTGGTTGAATCTTCAGAGTGTAAAAATTTGCCTCATGCCAGACATCCATGATCTCTAAGTTCTAAGAGATCATATGGAACGTGGAATGAAACAGAGACTCCTCACAGTAGATGGATCAGGTCACAAAAGCAGCCTTGCTTCAGAGCAGGTGTGCTGGATCAGTTAAGCCATCTTCATAGATGTTACAAAGGCTGTTTAAACTCACTCCGGTGATAGGATGTTGAACATATATATATCAAAAATAGAAATAAAGACTCATTGTGCAGTATGCAAGATAAAATTTAATAAAGGATAAAAGATTGCACTTACAAGAAAAATATGCAAACAAGTGGTATGGCACAAAAGTTCTATCATGAACTTGGCCAGGAAACGTAGTGAGGTCTTAGCTCCTGTCTTACAGAAGCCTGCAACCCCAGATGATACCTGTTATGTTCGTTTGAAGCTTTATACATGTGGCTGTTTGTCTGCTTTGTGTTATTTGGTTAGTTATATTTATTTCATCTCCTTTTTCTTTATAACTTTTACAAGTCAGGACTAGAGATGATCCTGAAATGATTGCTGTGCTTTGGACTCTGAGTAGCCTCTCTCCCTTATACAATGTTCTAGGATGCATTCTATTTAAGATCTTGTATGTACGATGGTTAAGAACATTAATTAAAAAAAAAAAAAATAACAAACATGTTATACTTAACCTGCTCTGTGTAATGGTTTTGCACAGAACAGCCCAGATCCTCCTCTTCTTGGGTCCCATTCCAGTGCTCCTGACCTCTCCCTCCTGCCCCTACTGCTGTCTCAGTCAATGAGGAGGGAAAGTCTTGGACAGCCAAGGCTCACATGCAACATTGCTGGATTGAGATGGGGCTCAGGTAAGAATAAGGGGGGCTGAGAGGGCTGCTGCACACAGATGGGTTTGTATCTGATTTAGAGATGGGCCAAACATCCCCCTTTTCGGTTTGCACTAGAACTCCTGAATAGAGAAAAAGTTCTGACCCAAACGGCAAACTCTATTAAAGTCTATGGGGCCCAAACTTGAAAAAAAGTCCCTGTTTTGAAAGCTTACATGCAATAATTGCCCATAAAAAAGGGCATGGGGGTCCAGTTACTGCCCTGGGGGACATGTATCAATGCAAAACATTTTTTACAGGAGCAGTGATTTTAATGATGCTTAAAGTGCAATAATAAAAATAAAAAAATAGAAAGCACTAATTCATAAATGTATTAGGAACCCTCATGGATAGAGGAAAAATGAGTGAATATATATATATATATATATATATATATATATATATATATATATATATGCAGTATATATTCTTTTCTACTTATTATAGATGCAAACTGATATATAGAGATGGGCCAAACATTCCCCTGTTCAGTTTGCTGCAGAACTCCAACTCTAACCTGAACAGTGAACCCCATTGAAGTCTATTGGAACCAAACAGGAAAAATCAAAAGTGCCCATTTTAAAGGCTTATATTCAGGAGCAGTGATTTTTTTTTATGCAACAATAAAAATGAAAGATTCCTTTAAATATAGTGCCTGGGGGTCCCCTTACTCTACCAGTAAAGTGGCACTTATGTAGCATGTATAGAACATGCTGAAAAATAACATTTCTAAAAAAAAAAATGCTTGAAATGACATTTAAATTGCCGGAAATACAATAGAAATATGTTAAAAACCAACACATAAAAGGCAGGCCCTAATATTAGGTAAGTTTGCCCCCCTTCCCTTCTCATGAGATATTGTTTTTGAAGACTGATACAAGGTCTCTGGTTATACCAGAGAAATAATGAGAGATCTTTATTCAATCTTTGCCCATCTCTATGTTTCAGTAAAAGTGGAATAGTTTGGAGTGGGTATAACAATCTGGTGAAGTTAACCATTTTAAATAGAGGACATCTGCCGAAACGTGATGGGGGCAGGTCCATCCACACCTTCAACTCATGTATGATTTTTGTTATCAAAGGTGGGTAATTGAGATAGTACAATGATGCCGGCTGTCTCCCTATTTTGATGCCTAAATAAGTGATGTGGTCCTTAGTAGAGTTGAGCGAACCCGAACTTTAAAGTTCGGGTACGTACCGAAGTTTGGGGTGTCCGGGACCCAGACCCGAACCCGGACTTTTCAAAAAAAGTCTGGGTTCGGGTCCGGGGTTCTGGTAATTTTACCAAAAGTTCTGAAAATTGCTGTAAAAAAGTCCAGGAAAGTCCTAGAGGTCTGCAAAAGGAAGGAAAATGGAGGTAAGGGTGGGTCAAGTGCCCTACAAAGAAATGGGGACAGGGAAATAACTTTAAATATTTTTAAAAAATAAAAACCTAAAAAAAGCAAAAATGGAGGTGGATGTGGACCATCTTCAAACTGGGTCTGAAAAGTATTAATTAACGGTAGAAGCCATATAACTGTTCTAAAATCATCTTCAAACTGTGTCAAAAAAGTATAAATAAGCCGGGAGAACCCATATCACTGTTCTGCAAACATCTGGAAACTGTGTGTGTCACTTTAAATAAAACCGGGACTAACTGAACTACTGTTCTGCAAACATCTGGAAAGTCTGTGTGTCACTTTAAATGAAACCGGGAATAACTGAACATCTGTTCTGCAAACATCTGGAAAGTGTGTGTGAAACTA
>BLSH010283337.1:281412-294113 GCA_018402905.1 Glandirana rugosa
GTCTACAAACGTCTTGTCACTATACCCAAGCGGGGCCAAAAACAATTTCACAATGTGTCTGAAAGGTCTACAAACGTCAACAAAAACCGGGGCGAACCCATATCACTGTTCTGCAAACATCTGGAAAGTGTGTGTGAAACTACAGCATAGAGAAGAACAGGGATATGGTTTTGCTCTGCTATAGTTTCAAACACAATTTGCAGATGTTTGCAGAACAGTGATATCATATCACTGTTCTGCAAACATCTGCAAACTGTGTTTGAAACGATAGCAGAGTGAAACCATATACCTGTTCTGCTCTATGCTGTAGTTTCACACACACTTTCCAGATGTTTGCAGAACAGTGATATGATATCACTGTTCTGCAAACATCTGCAAACTGTGTTTGAAACTATAGCAGAGCGAAACAATATACCTGTTCTTCTCTATGTTGTAGTTTCACACACACTTTCCAGATGTTTGCAGAACAGTGATATGGGTTCACCCCGGTTTTTGTTAAAGTGTTTCAAAGACTTTCCAGATGTTTGCAGAACAGATGTTCAGTTATTCCCGGTTTCATTTAAAGTGACACACAGACTTTCCAGATGTTTGCAGAAAAGATGTTCAGTTATTCCCGGTTTCATTTAAAGTGACACACAGACTTTCCAGATGTTTGCAGAACAGATGTTCAGTTATTCCCGGTTTCATTTAAAGTGACACACAGACTTTCCAGATGTTTGCAGAACAGATGTTCAGTTATTCCTGGTTTAATTTAAAGTGACACACCGACTTTGCAGATGTTTGCAGAACAGATGTTCAGTTATTCCCGGTTTCATTTAAAGTGATACACAGACTTTCCAGATGTTTGCAGAACAGATGTTCAGTTATTCCCGGTTTCATTTAAAGTGACACACAGACTTTCCAGATGTTTGCAGCACAGTAGTTCAGTTAGTCCCGGTTTTATTTAAAGTGACACACATAGTTTCCAGATGTTTGCAGAACAGTGATATGGGTTCTCCCGGCTTATTTATACTTTTTTGACACAGTTTGAAGACGATTTTAGAACAGTTATATGGCTTCTACCGTTAATTAATACTTTTCAGACCCAGTTTGAAGATGGTCCACATCCACCTCCATTTTTTATTTTTTTATTTTTTTTAAAATGATTTTAGTTATTTCCCTGTCCCCATTTCTTTGTAGGGCACTTGTCCCACCCTTACCCCCATTTCCTTCCTTTTTCAGACCTCTAGGACTTTCCAGGGCTTTCTTACAGCCATTTTTGTGCCTAAAAGTCCGGGGTCCGGGACAAAGTTTGGGTTCTGTCCGGACCCGAACCCGGACTTTGTCACGAAGTTCGGCCAAACCAGCAGAACCCGGACTTCTAGAAGTTCGCTCAACACTAGTCCTTAGTGATTGGAATAGGGGTGTTCACAGCCTATTGGGCTTACTGAGAAGCATGTAGTGGAAGTATTTCAATCTTGGTATAGTTTATAGTTCATACGGAGACCAGAGCAGTGGGGACAATAAAATCATCAGACAGAAACTTTATGACATACATGTCAGATGATGGATCAGATAAAAAGTTAGTTCTGTATGTATATCCTACTTTGATACCATGTATGGGCACCAAATCTGTCAGGAATCTGGAGAGGGGTTCTATTGCAAGATTAAAAAGTAGAGGGGAAAGAGGGCACCCCTCTCTGGTTCCCTTGTGAACACGGATGCGCTCTGGTAGAAGGCCACTACTATCCCAGCCATAGGGGATGAATAAATGCTACTAATGAAATGTGTAAAGGGGCAAGAAAGAAACTTATTTATTTAAGACTATAGACAACCATTGAAAGCTTACATCGTCAAAAGCTTTTTTGGTATCAAGTGTAATAATGGCAAAATTCCTGGTAGGGGTTACCGTTGATTGTTCCAAAACCACTAGGACTTTACGTATGTTTGTGGAGGTGGTCCTGCCCTTGACAAAGCGAGACTGTGCCTAATGTATCAATGTAGGGATTATCTCTGCAAGATGGGCTGCGACTATTTATGAGAGAATTTTAACATCAATATTTAAAAGTGAGATAGGGTGGTAAGAGTCTGGTTCTGTGGGGTCTTTGCTCTTTTTTCCCAATAATTTAATGTATATCTGGTTATCTGTTGGCAGGTATGTGGTAGCTAATGAGTGGTTTATCGGATCTTATACAAGGCTTCCATTATTTTATTGACCTCTTGAGGATTAGATTTAAGAGCCCCCGAGTGGTCTTTTAAGTTTATAATGTGAGTTGGAAGATGTGGCCCTCTAGAAAGCCTGGCCAGAAGTTTCCCGCTTTGTTACTATGCTTATGAAACATGAAATCAGTGTTAGAATGTTTACAGTGCATTTGGCAGCATGCTACCTTTGTTCTGGGGTATTGTGAAGGAGAAAGGATTTCTAAGCATCTCTGAGTTGGGCACTGGCTATTTTTATAGCAGGAGAGCAGGTATTTCCTCTAAGAAAAGCCTTCCCTGCTTCTCAGAAAAGGTTAGGGACACTTTTATGGGGTGAATTGGAGAGGTCTTATTCAGACCAGGCTCCAATTACAAAATGGACAGATGAATCTTCTTGTAAAGTGTCATATGCAGACATAAACCATAATGTGACACCGTGCTCAAAGGAAAACTTCCATGATGAATCCCACCACCGTGGAATGGTTGGGCTTACCCTAAGCTGTTGATCTCTTATTACAGGAGATCAAAGAGAGCCTGTGTATATATCCTCCATGGCTCCGTACATTTCTGGGCATTTCCGGGAAGGACCAAACCTCGCTTTCCTCTGGTCCTGTTATTGGAGGAGAGGCGAACAGCGCCTCTCTTCCACAAGGCTCGATACGCAATAAACCAGGAAGTTCCAATAAGATCAAGCCTCAATTTGAGAGTACTCTCCCATTGGGGAGAGACGATTGAGCCATGCCTCGCTCTCACTAAGCTTAGCTCACATAGAACAATATGTTCCTGTGTGACCGAGCCTCAATTTAAAAACTGCTCTCTCATTACCAGAGTATTGGACCTGTAACGTATTAAAGTATTGGGGACCACAGCCCCGCCCCAGGATCATAAAGGAGGGGCTCAGGATGATGTCAGCGGGTGGCCCCACCCCATGCCAATATAAGGCAACTGCACAGCACGGACCCGGCATTCGAGTGGGAAAGAGCTACGAGTAGAGTTGAGCAAACCCGAACTGTAAAGTTCGGGTCCGTACCGAACTTTGGGGTGACCCGGACCCGAACCCGGACATTTGAAAAAAAGTTTGGGTTTGGGTATTTGATCTCGCCTGTTGATTAGCTGCAGGGCAGCCAATCACAAAGGGTTTCACTGGTTTGCCCTTAGAAGCCATCACAGCCATGCCTACTAATGGCATGGCTATGATTGGCCAGTGCATCATGTGACCCATCCTCTGTATAAGCTGGAGTCATGTAGCGCTGCATGTCACATGCTCTCAGGCTAGTGTAGGGAGAGGATGCTGCCGGCGCTGTGAGGGACAGATTGCAGATATAATAACATCTCATCCTGCATTACAGAACAATCTAATTCTGGATTAGATAGAGATTACTACTACTGCTTTGAGGGACAGATTGCAGATTTCATCCTGCATTACAGAACTATCTGATTCTGGACTAGGTAGAGATTACTACTACTACTGCTTTGAGGGACAGATTGCAGATCTCATCCTGCATTACAGAGCGATCTGATTCTGGACTAGGTAGAGTCTACTGCTTTGAGGGACAGATTATTGTTCTAAAATCATCTCCTAGTTCTATAGGGTCAGGTTCCTGCTGTTGCTGTAAGGGGCAGCTTATTGTTCTAAAATCATGTCCTACTCCTATAGGGTCAGGTTCCTGCTGTTGCTGTAAGGGACAGATTATTGTTCTAAAATAATTGTCTACTCCTATAGGGTCAGGTTCCTGCTGTTGCTGTAAGGGACAGATTATTGTTCTAAAATCATCACCTACACTGCCACGGTCAAGACCTAGTCAACCTCTAGGCTCCTACTCCACATCAACCCCCTTCCCATTTTTTTTTTTTTTTGATTTTTAAGTAATTTTCCCTATCCCCATTTTTTGTAGGGCACTTGTCCTACTCTTACCCCCATTTTACTTCCTTTTGCAGCCCTCTAGCACTTGCCAGTACTTTTTTACAGCCATATTTGTGCCGAAAAGTTTGGGTTCCCATTGACTTCAATGGGGTTCGGGGTCCAAGGTGAAGTTTGGGTCAAGTTCGGTACCGAACCCGAACATCCAGGTGTCCGCTCAACTCTAGCCACGAGTCAACATCTCCAGAAGAGAAAAGGGAGAAGCCAGCTGAGGAGACAGCAGCAAAAGAGCAGAAGACAGAAGATCCCTCAGAAGACCCCGCAAAAGAGCTGAAGAAAGAAGACAACGGAGAGAGAGAAGAGAGGGGAGAAGACGCCGGAGCTGATTTAATAAAATATTTTAAAAAGCTGTGTAGTGTGTTTTTTGTACACTTTTTTTCAGGCGAATGGGTAGGGGTATGTTGTACCCCATATTCATTCACATAGGGTGGGGGGGGCGGCATCTTGGGGCCCCCTTGTTAAAGGGGGCTTCCAGATTCTGATAAGCCCCCGCCCGCAGACCCCGACAACCAACGGCCAGGGTTGTCGGGAAGAGGCTCTCATCCTCATCAACATGGGGACAAGGTGCTTTTGGGTGGGGGGCGCAGAGCACCTCTGCCCCAAAGCACCCATACTCCCCATGTTGAGGGTATGTGGCCTGGTATGGTCCCCAACCCTTTTCCTGGCCTGCCAGGCTGCGTGCTCAGATAAGGGTCTGGTATGGATCTTGGGGGGGACCCTACACCGTTTTTTCAGCATGGGGCTTCCTCTTAAAATCCATGCCAGATCAAAGGGCCTGGTACCTCTTGGGGGAAACCCCATGCAAATTTTTTCGCCAAGATTCTCAGCACGCAAGTCGCGCCACAAGTTGGATCATCATGATTCGACTTCTGGTGTGACTTCTGTTCAAATCAATTCCCCAAAGGGAACCATTGATTTTGAATAGAATGCCTGAAGAGGCTTAATGCTGTGTATCCAACGTTAAGCCACGTTATTGAACGTTTTGCCGGCTCATCAACAAAAACGCCATGAGATGTCTTTTGAGACATATGTATAGATTGCCAGCGAGAATCGACACATGGCTCCAAAAAAATGTGTTTTTCAAAAAATTGCTTAAAAAATTTGTATAATTTTATTAGGGCTATTATACGGTGCACTGTAACCTTTGTCTGTTAAATCCTACATGGGGACACGAGGTGACGTCATATACCCCTCCCTGGTTCAGGGAGGAGTGAGGCTGCATGACCAATTGAATTTAACTCTGGGGTTGTGTACAGAGCTTGGCCTGTGGCCGCAGCATCATCCCCTAAACCAGTGGTTCTCAGCTCCGGTCCTCAGGACCCACCAAGAGGCCAGATTTTAAGTATTACCTTGGGGAGATGCAGACTAGAATACTGTAATCACTGAGCAGCAAATGATATCACCTGTGATGTATTTCAGCTATCTTGCAAACCTGGCCTGTTAGGGGGTCCAGAGGACAGGAGTTGAGAACCACTGCCCTAAACACTAATTAGAGGTGCGATATTCGGAGTGCGCATGTGCGGAGCATCTGGCATGGACGTGTGACACCAGAGCTCCGCACCGACTCAGCCATCCGGGCCCCTCAAAGCAAGAACCGGAGCCAGAAGTGAATCAGTCCAGTTCTCTAGAGCCCAGCTAGACCAGGGGACCTTCCCGGAGCCGTTCGGTTCCTGACCGCATGACCGCATGACCGCGGCACCCAAGTTCAGCCGCTCTTCTACACGAGGCCGCGGCTTGGGCCTACGCGGCCCGCTTCTTGATCGCGGTGGACGGCCTGGTCCCAGGGGAGGGGTAAGGGAGCCTGACGGAGCCCATTCTCCTCTCAGTGGGGGTCTAGAGACTCATCTGAGGATAAAGGGGGCCACCTAAATGCTCTGGAGAGCCCCTATAAGGGTTAAGCATTCACCTTAGGCTGCGCCTCAGGCCTACAATTCACAGAAACCATCTACACAGACCGCATTGCGGTACACAGAGCCTGGGGTCCCAGTGTATCTTAGTTATTTATTGCACGGACTGCAGCTCATTTAAACCATCAAAGACGTACTTGATTTTCTTGCTTTGAAAGGCTCAATTACTATGGAGAAGGGGGCGGTTAGAAGGGACTTATCACGCCAGCCAGGCTTCACTGACCCTGCCTCAAAAGCAGACTCTGTTCCTCTGAGTTCCCCACAGTCGGCAGCTAATAGAGAGGAGGACATCGAAGCAGGGCCAGAGGGGGGGTCTCAGGTTCATTCCTCAACTGGACCCCTTCCAGGAACCCAACTATCAGCTCAGACCCTTTCTCCAGCCTCTACTATCTAACTGTTGGAAAGGACACTTGACGAACTGATAACAACCCCACTTAAGGACCAAGTGGCGGGTAATTTTCCTACTATCTCTCCCGGTTCCTTCTCCCCCACTCTGCATGCTGATTTCCAAATGATGATGGAGGCTTTTTCAAAGATGCTCTCTAAAGGTCTAGCCCAAACAGCCTCTCAAATAACTTCGGTTATTCAAGCGGACCTCCAAAATATGGGTTCCAGGATTGAGGCTATTGAACACAAAACAGAACAAACAGTCGCAAGAGCTAACCAGAACACAGCATGTATCCAGGATCTCCAAGACCAGCTAGAAACAGCATTGTCTAAAATAGATGACCTGGAAAAACGCTCAAGGAGATAAAATTTCCAGATTAGGGATCTTCCGGAGAGCATTACAGATGTCCGAGTAGCAGTATCTGAGTTTATCAAAGATATCATTCCTGGCATTCCAGAACAGCGACTGGAGCTAGACAGAGCGCACAGAGCATTACATCTCCCTCGCTCTGACGGTTTACCTAGAGCCATAGTTGTGAAACCCCATTTTTTTAGTGTGAAGGAGGAGATCATGAGAGCCTCTAGGAATTCTCCCCACTTGTCCATTCAGGGACATCCTATCCAAATATTCACAAATTTATCACCTTCTACCATTCAAAAAAGGAGATCCATGAAACCTCTCTTGGAAGTCCTTCAGAAGGCGTCTATCAAATATTGGTGGTCCTTTCCTTTCCACCTCTCCTTCATATATAAAAGCAAGACTCATGGCTTCTCCACTTTCCCAGAAGGAGAACATCTCCTGTTACGTCTTAACCTCATTTCCCAGGATTCACTGGTGGCAATGTCCAACAAAGCTGCGGGACCCTCCAAGAGACCATCTCCACAGAGTCCAGTTCCTCAGCTCTGGCGTAGCCAAAGATCCAAGCATCCTAAGGATTCTCATCCTCCTTGATTCTGGTTCTTAACCTGGGGACCAAAGTTTCTGAGCTTATTGTGGCTGTTAACTCTTGACACTGTTAAGTGCTCTCACGTTTTGGCCTTCTGAGTGACTGTTTCATGAAACTGTTCTAAGTTGCTATCCAGTTTTTTTTTTTTTTAGAGGATAGGTTGTAGTTTTGAAGAGCCCACAGGGTTCTAGTCCTTGATTTGTTAACAATAATCCTTAAGGTCAGCAGAGTCGGAGGCGGGAGGGGAGGGCCGGGTCCCTTTGGGAGGGCTGGACTTCCCCATGGCTCCCCTGGGAGGTGTTCTTCTCCTGAGATCCACAGAGGCCAGCCTTGATAGCTTTCATCTGCACCAATTTTTGCGGGTCCGATTAAGAGTTTTATGTTATTTTTAGTTAAAGGACCCAGGGTTTGGCTGAGGCGGTTGCTTTGTGCCTCCCGCTGCTTTGGGGAACCATATTAGTGTATTCCCAAGATCAGGGGTAGTTCTGCCGGTGCGGCAGACACAAATTGCTCCCTGTCCGTAATTGGGGGGGTGTCTATCTCCCCCCAGTGCCGGACGCCAGAGGGATTGGAGGGTGGGTTTGCTTCGCCCCCCTCTGATTCCTTCTTGTTTCCTATTTCCTTTTCTGACATTTCCCTCTTTTACCTTCTTAACTTCTTCCTTCCCCCCTAGGCACCAGGGACATGGTGAGGCTGATGAGGTGCAGTGGACATTCTCTACATGCTACATATCTGACTGGTCCCCCAGCAAATGCATATGGACACAGGTAGGTCTGGTCTCAGTGATGCTTAGTTCTCCACTCCATTATCATGGCCATGTCGGTTAATCCCGCAGGGAAACTAACTGTCGCTACACACAATGTACAAGGTCTTAACTCCCCAATGACGAGGAAGAAATATTTCTCAGCTGCACACTCCCAGCAGATTGATGTGCTTATGCTGCAGGAAACACACTTTCCTGGGCAGTTTAACCCTAAGTTTGTACACTCTAAATACCCCCTATTTTTCCTGGCTAACGCTTCTGATAAGACTAAGGGGGTGGGTGTGTTATTTGCCAAACGTATAGCAATCTCACCTCGGAGAGAGATCAAAGTCCCTGAGGGTAGATATATTTTGGTATCGGGGGACTTGTGGGTGTAACCTTTACTTTTGTCTCTTACTATGCCCCAAACCAGGGCCAAGCAACATTTTTCCAAACAATGTTTAAGGTTCTTTCCCCTCATCTGGAAGGGACTGTGATATTAGGGGGGGACTCTAACTTAGCGTTTGATCAATCACTGGACAAGTCAGGGGGTACTAAATCCCAGTTCCTTCATCCATCCAAACAAAGCCTCAAACTTGCGAAACTCCTCTATAATCTAGGGCTAGTTGATATATGGAGGGAATGTAACCCCAGAGTAAAAGATTACACTCACTTCTCTGCCCCTCATCAGAGCTTGGCGAGAATAGATCACATCTTTACTACAGCCTCAATCATCCCATGAATTAACAAAGCCTACATAAGAGACTCTCCCTTGTCGGATCACTCGTTAGTCATAATACATGTTAAAATGGCCTTTGACCAAAGAGGGAAACCACCATGGCGATTGAACGAATCCTTGTTTAACAACCCAGTACACTGTACGCTTCTTGAGAAAGAACTCAAGGAATATTTTCAGCTAAACGACAATGGTGAAGTTTCTTCCTCAACACTTTGGGAGGCTCACAAGGGGGTGATGAGAGGCAGGATTATCCAGCTTTCAGCTAGGCTGAAGAGGGAGAGGAGGAGTGACATAGAGAGATTAGAGAGGGATTTTCAGGCGCTCTCTAAGGCTCATAAGGTAAACCCAACTCCCCATTCTAAAGCACAACTAGAAGCAGGTAGGGTGGCCCTTAATCTGGTATTGACCACCAAGACTGAGAGACAAATCCAATGGTCCAGAGCCCATTTCTATATGCAAAAAGATAATATAGGGCCTAAACTGGCTGCCAAGCTGTCCCCCAGGTTTCGTCCCTCTTCTTTCCCAAAGATCAGGGATGCGGCGGGGGATTTAACCCAAAACCCCCTGAGGATCATGGGTACATTTCAGAAATATTTTGCTAACCTGTATGAAAAGGAGCACACAGCCCCTCCCCCCTCCCAAGACAATTTTCTAAAAATGATTTCCCTTCCTAAACTTGCTATTGAACACAGGGAATCCCTGGAACAACCGTTCAAAGAAGTGGAAATTCTGGAACTAATTAAAAACCTCAAGAGGGGCTCAGCTCCCGGACCTGATGGTTTCTCCACAGGCTATTATAAAACTTTTGGTCCCACCGTAGCCCCCTTTCTGGCCAAACTCTTCAATTCCCTATGGGATGGGTCTAAGCTCCAGAAGGAAGCTAACCTGGCATTTGTCTCGGTCATCCCCAAACCGGGTAAAGATCCATCAAATGTTAGCAACTATAGACCCATCTCATTAATTAATAACAACCTAAAAATCTTGACTAAAATCATGGCTAATAGATTGTCTAAATTTATCAGTAAATATGTCCATAGAGACCAAGTGGGCTTCATCCCAGGCAGACAAGGCTCGGATCAGATCCGAAGAGCGGTGGATATTATCTCGCTCCTTAACTCTAACTGGGACGGAGGTCCACTTCAAGAAGGATACATGTTGTCAGTAGATCTGCAAAAAGCATTTGATTCTGTAAATTGGTCTTACTTGTTTGAGATATTGTCCAGATGGGGCTTTGGCCCTAAATTTATCCAGATCCTTAGAACTCTATACTCTACCCCTAGTGCTCAGGTTAAATTGCAAAACTGCTTTTTGGAGCTATTCAATATTGCCAAAGGGACCAGACAGGGATGCCCTCTCTCCCCCTTGATTTTCACAATGGCGATTGAAACACCGGCAATCGCAGTCAGAGAAAACCCTGATATTCAGGGAGTGAAGTGTGGTGTGCAAACTCACAAATGCGCTCTGTTCGCAGATGACTTGCTTTTATACATTACTTCACCCCTCTCCTCTACCCCCTGTACTATAAAATTGCTCCAAGAATTTGGACGTTAATTGGTCTAAATCAGCGGCCTTAAATATCTCCTCTCTAGTCCCCACAGTCCAGAAACTCAGGGAACTTTACAAGTTCTCCTGGAGTCCTGACTATATTCCCTACCTGGGGGTAAGCCTGACAGCTAATATCAAACAATTATACGATATTAATTACCCCCCTCTGTTTCGGAAGCTAACTAATGACCTCTCTAAATGGGACCTCAAGGGTCTTTCCTGGCTAGGTATAATAAATGCAGTAAAAATGACACTACTCCCCCGAGCCCTGTACTATTTTAGATCCCTCCCAATCCCTCTGAAGAAACAGCAATTACAAAGTTTGCAATCACGTATAATCAAGTTCATCTGGGAGTGGAAGGGTTATAGGCGCCAAACCAGTGTCCTTTACAGGAAACGTTCCCAAGGAGGCCTTGCACTCCCTTGCCTATTTAAATATTACCAAGCTGCCCAATTAGCGCAGTTCTCACTCATTTATGTCAGGGGGGACAAACCAGATTGGATCTTGATGGAGAGGCAATCAGTACCGCGCAATACTATTGACTTTCTAGTAAGTGCTCCCTGCAAGTTGAGACCCCCAATCTTAGCACCTACCCTCTCTCACTCTATGTCCCTCTGTGATTCCGTACTCACACCACCCCAATTGATCTCTCACCTCTACCCCCTCAATCATTTGTTCAATAACCCTCAATTTCCTCCAGGACTTGAAATTCAGGCCTTTCAATGGTGGACAAATAAAGGTTTATACCGCATCGGACACTTCTTTACTTCCACGGGACCTATCTCTCTTTCATACTGTGTTAATAAACTAGATATGCCCATCTCTGAGAAATTTTGCTTCCAACAAATACATAATTTCTTGACATCTCTTTGGAGGTCCAGAAATGACTCTGCAGGCATTACCCCATACGAGAAGTGGTGCTCAGAGCTACAGGATCAAAAAGGGGGCATCTCATTAATCTATGCATCACTGATAGACAATCCTACTAAGACTCCTTATGTGTGTAAATGGGAAAGGGACCTATCCGTGGTTTGGGATGAGGATAAATGGACCTCCATGTTTCAGAGATCCTTCAGGGGGATGATAAATATCCCCCTGAAGGAAGCCAATCTTAAGGTCTTCATGCGATAGTATTTGATACCGTCAAGATTGGCGGCTATGTTTCCAAATGCCTTGGATCTTTGTTTCCGGGGCTGTGGCCTTACCGGGTTCATTTGCCCACGTCTGGTGGGAATGCCCTCGCATCCGAGGTTTCTGGAATAAAATCTTTCACCTCCTAAGAAGGATTTCAGGACAGGCAATCCCCCAAAGCCCAGACACGGCCCTTCTCAACGCTAGACCAGATGGGCTTTCCAAGCCCCTCTCTAAACTGATCCATTTTATCCTTCTGGGAGCTAAAATTACGATTGCTAGGGCATGGAAGCGTCCCTTGGTATCTTTCAATGCGGCCAAACAAAAAGTTTCTTAGATTATGACACAGGAGAGGCTTGCCAATATAATCCTCGACTCTTCGTCTAAATTTGACTTAATTTGGGAACCCTGGAAGAAATACTTCAACTTGCCTGTTTGATATTTTAAAGGACTTACTATTATACCATTCACCCTGGTGCCCCTTTTTCACTCTACTCACCTCCTTTTACTTTCCTTTTCCCTTTCTGTCCTATCTGTCCCTCTATTCTATGGTAGATATATTCTTCTTTTCCATTGTAACTCTAACCATGCAGTTGGAGATTAACTAGCGCGGGCTCTTGATATAGGTTAAAATATTAGGGCATGTCCCTTTTTTCTTTAAGTATGTGCTCCGGGGCCGTAGTACAGTTTAGTTATATGGTTGCCCTGAATTGTTAGGTCTCTTTAAGAGTAGCATGGGTTTGCAGGGTGCCACTGGTCTTACTGATTACTGTTTGGTATGAAAAATGGCTTATCGTTCTTAAGACGGTGTTGGGATTCCTGTAGCCTGTTCACTTCCTCGATGTCGCTTGACTCACAGCTTGTTCCCTTTAGGGGTGGATGTTGGGACATCCGGGAGTGGGGGTAATGGAAGGGAAAACAAACACTGAGGTTTTCTTTAAGGTCTTCTCTGGTCAATAGTTTGTCTCTGTTATCCTCGCACTGTTCATTGCTTCCTAGTTGGCCCTGCGAGGCCGAGTTTTACTCTACTGTACTCGCTATATTGGTTGAATCCTAAATGTATATTAGGATTATGGATAGTGTTGAGCGAACCCGGACTGTAACGTTCGGGTCCGTACCGAACTTTCGGGTGTCCGTGGCACGGACCCGGACCCGGACATTTCAAAAATCGTTCGGGTTCGGTCCGGGGTTCTGCTATTTTAC
>BLSH010283348.1:42572-57143 GCA_018402905.1 Glandirana rugosa
TGTGTATACATCCTTTACTAACGAGAATTCCCTCAACACCATGGCTGTGCCTAGTGAAACGGAGTCTACCTTCTTGCCGTGCATCTCCAGCCTCACTTTTGGAGTGGTTGTTCCGTAGGGTGTACCACATCTCGTGTGTACTTCCATGGGTCCCCTCCTTATTCAGGGAGTGAGGTCTGTACCACGGGCACACCCCCGAAAGGCAAGGCCCTTGTTACTCACTGTCCTTCTTGGGTTGGTCTTGGCTTCACCCCTTCCCCCTAAGGTCTCCTCATCGGTCGGTGTGTCTTATGACCTTTTCTCTGGCTTCCCGTCTATGTGTTGGTGAGGTTTTCACTCCGACCTCTACGTGCCGTTCTTCCATCTGAGGCAAAGTGATCCGTGTCGGTACCACAACTCCCTTAAGAGCAATCATTTCCTACATATGTGTTACGGATATAACGTCAGGACTTCCCGATCTCTGCATCTCTCCGGATATGAGTGGTGGGGAAGGTGCGTGTCAGCGTGACACTCATGCTACACATGGCGACTCATTGGCAGTTGCCATTGGAGCTAAGCACCCATGTGTTCATTTTGGGAGCGTCCGGTTCGCCGGGCTTCCAATCAAGACATAGGTGTTTACCTGGGAGGTATTTAAATGGCTGACTGCTGCAATTAGTCTGCGACTGTCGGCAATGTCGCATCTTGGCATACACACACATATTCACAAATTTCCCATGGCGCAAAGCCAAATAAGTAACCATAAGTACTATTGAAATCTTGAATATACCAGTCTCATATCAAATAGCATTGATTATACCAGCAAAGGTCTCATATCAAAAAATATTTAGCCTTTATACAGCACATGAGAGGATAGGACTGTTTGTAGCTCGACGCACGTTTCGTGACTTAATGGTCACTCTTGAGGAGCAAGCCTATCTATGATAAAAAATATAAATATATATAGTTCAAAATTGTAGGATATGAGACAAAGATCTATAAGCACATAAAAATGAAAAAGAAAAATATAATACACCACCAATGTATAAAACTTACAGAATCATCAAAGTGCTAGGGGTAGGATGCCCGTGCCTGGAAACGCATATAAAAATAAATAAATAAAAAGGGGCAGACTCGATGGACTACTCAGTCTTTTTCTGCTGTCTCTTTTCTATGTTTCTATGCTTCTATGTTTCTATGACTGGAGTTTTAAGATGTGCTGTTCAAGCTCTTTTGAAAGCACAAAGAAATGGGCACTGTCAAGAACCGTAGATGCAGTTTTATGCAGCTGATGTATGGGAGCTGGGGTGCAGAAAATTGGCAGCAGGTGCCCCCTGGACTGATGAATCAACATTTAAAATAGCTGTAGCAGGAGGCAGTTTGTTCACTGAAGGACAGTAGAGTGGTACAATAATCAATGTCTGCAGGCAACAGTGAAACATGGTGGAGGTTCCTTGCAAGTTTGAGGCTGCATTTCTGAAAATAGAGTTGGAGATCTGGTCAGGATCAATGGTGTCCTTAATACTGAGATGTTTTTCCATCTTGCCATACCATCAGGGAGGTGCGTGAGTACCCCAAATTTATTCTGCAGCAGGACAATGACCCAAAACATACAGCCAATGTCATTAAGAACTATCTTCAATGTAAAGAAGAACAAGAAATCCTGGAATAACATGAAGAGACAGAAGGATTTGATGCAATATACATCCACAGAAGATCTGTAGTTAGCTCTACAAGATGTTTGGAACAACCTCCCTCCTGAGTTCCTTCAAAAACTTTGCGCAAGTTTACCTAGAAGAATTAAAGAATTGATGCTGTTTCGAAGGCAAAGGTTGGTCACACCAAACATTGATTTTATTTGGAGTTCTCTTCTGTTCATTAACTTTCCATGTTTTTAATTGATAAAAATAAACTATTAACATGTCTATTTCTTAAAGCATTCATTATTTACAGCATTTTTTTAACACATGCCTAAAACTTTTGCACAGTAGCTTATATTCATTTAAATTTAGACATGGCATTTCTCTTCAGCCTTCTCCTTCACCTCAACCTCCCATCTCTCCTCCACTACCTCCATTTCTTCCTCTATTTCTTTTAAATCCACCAAAGCTCTGCCAAGATGGAAACATTCCTTATTGTCTTTTTTACTCTCTTAATAAACTGCTCATACCTTAGAGAAATGCAGTCTAAAAAAAAGGCTATGGGGAGCTGCTTTTCTTAATTTCAGAAGTTAGTGACATGGCTGACAATCCTGCTGGTATTGTTATCTTTTCATCCTCCTCCTCCTTATCTGCTAATTGCACAATAGCCCCACCAACTGAGCATGAGGAGTTATCAGAAATATGTTGACATTGCTATCCCCAGAGCTGGCCGACAGAGCTCTGCTGTATTTTGGATTTTTTTATTGCTTCTGCTGCTGAAGCGGGTTGAACAGAGGGAGGAAGATGGAGAAATTCTTTCCACCGGGACATTGTACTTTGGCTCTCCACTGTCAGAATGCACTGATCAGCCAATTGGCTGGAGCAGCTAATGAACAGAAGTTTTCCAACATTCCCATTCAACGGTTGAATTCTGTTGAACAGGTATAGTTCCACATGGACCAAAATTCAGCTGGTCCATGCTAAACTGCTAAATATACAGCCATTTAAAACTTAGCCCCCATTCAAACAGGTGTGACTTGTCATGCGATTTGACAACTCCGAATCGCATGACAAGTCGCACCTCAATGCCGGCAATGGAACAATTCATATCACCGCAATTCCTGTAGCAGCAACTATAACAAAGGTTCCTGCACTACTTTTTGCAGTTTTTATTGTGACTTGCATAGACATCTGTTACATGAAGTCGCAAGCCACAATTAAATTGGTAGTGCAAATTACACTGCTGTGCGGCTTTGAAATCGTGCTGAAGTAGCGATTTCAAAGCTGCACAACAGTGCACTGCTGATATATAAAGACACTCCACACTTACTCTACAGCAGCGCACTGCTGATAAATGAAGGCACTCAACATTAAAATACTTACGCTACAAAATTGCACTATTGGTATGTAAAGACAGTAACCAAATACACCAGAAGAATGCCCTACTGGAGTATATATGCACCATTCTCTGCAAAAGCGTACTCCTTTTTTGGAAGAAAAAAAAAAAAATGTTATACACAATTTGAGCTAATCTCAGTGATGGAGCACCATGGTGTTATATATGGGATGTCAAGTGCCCAGAATATTCAGAATGGGTGCTTCATAGGACGGTCTGGATGGATACTAGAAAAGAACTAAAGTAGGAAAAGCTCCGTCAGAGAGTGAAACAAAGTCCTTTAATATACTGTATACATATATATATATATATGTGTGTGTGTGTGTATATATACAGTATATATATATATATATATATATATATATATATATATATATATATACACGTGTGTGTGTGTATATATACAGTAGATATATATATATATATATATATATACAGTATCTCACAAAAGTGAATAAGCCCCTCACATTTTTTTAAATATTGTATTCTATCTTTTCATGTGACAACACTGAAGAAATTACACTTTGCTACAATGTAAAGTAATGAGTGTACAGCTTGTATAACAGTGTAAATTTGCTGTCCCTTCAAAATAACTCAATACACAGCCATTAATGTCTAAACCGCTGGCAACAAAAGTGAGTAAAACCCCTTATTTTCTGGGCACTGCCTTAACACTCTTGGGCATGGAGTTAACCAGAGCTTCACAGGTTGCCACTGGAGTCCTCTTCCACTCCTCCATGATGACATCATGGAGCTGGTGGATGTTAGAGACCTTGCGCTCCTCCACCTTCCATTTGAGGATGCCCAATAGATGCTCAATAGGGTTTAGGTCTGGAGACATGCTTGGCCAGTCCGTCACCTTTACCCTCAGCTTCTTTAGCAAGGCAGTGGTCATCTTGGAGGTGTGTTTGGGGTCATTATGTTTGAATACTGCCCTGCAGCCCAGTCTCCAAAGGGAGGGGATCATGCTCTGCTTCAGTATGTCACAGTAGGTGTTGGCTTTCATGGTTCCCTTA
Organism: Glandirana rugosa; assembly: GCA_018402905.1. Lineage (NCBI taxonomy): Eukaryota > Metazoa > Chordata > Amphibia > Anura > Ranidae > Glandirana > Glandirana rugosa. Next base: position 46,604 of record BLSH010283348.1, read on the forward strand.
ATGAACTGTAGCTCCCCAGTGCTCTCATGCAGCCCCAGACCATGACACTCCTACCACCATGCTTGACTGTAGGCAAGACACACTTGTCTCTGTACTCGTCACTCGTCACCTGGTTGCCACCAAACACACTTGACACCATCTGAACCAATTAAGTTTATCTTGGTCTCATCAGACCACAGGACATGGTTCCAGAATCCATGTCCTTAGTCTGCTTGTCTTCAGCAAACTGTTTGTGGGCTTTCTTGTGCATCATCTTTAGAAGAGGCTTCCTTCTAAAATGACAGCCATGCAGACCAATTTGATGCATTGTGCGGCTTATGGTCTGAGCACTGACAGGCTGGCCCCCCACCCCTTCAACCTCTGCAGCAATGCTGGCTGCACTCATATGTCTATTTCCCAAAGACAACCTCTGCATATGACGCTGAGCATGTGCAACTTCTTTGGTCGACCATGGCGAGGCCTGTTCTAAATGGAATCTGTCCTGTTAAACCTCTGTATGGTCTTGGCCACCATACTGCAGCTGAGTTTCAGGGTCTTGGCAATCTTCCTATAGCCTAGGCCATCTTTATGTAGAGCAACAATTCTTTTTTTTTCAGATCCTCAGAGAGTTCTATGCCATGAGGTGCCATGTTGAACTTCCAGTCACCAGTATGAGAGAATGAGAGTGATAACACCAACTTTAATACATCTGCTCCCCATTCACACCTGAGACCTTGTAACACTAACGAGTCACATGACATTGGGGAGGGAAAATAGCTAATTGGACCCAATTTTCACATTTTCACTTAGGGGTGTACTCACTTTTGTTGCCAGCGGTTTAGACATTAACCACTTCAGCCCCGGAAGGATTTCCAGCTTTAGGACCGAGCCCTTTTTGTGATTCGGCACTGCGTCGCTTTAACTGAAAATTGCGCGGTCGTGCGACGTTGTACCCAAACGAAATTTGCGTCCTTTTTTTCCCACAAATAGAGCTTTCTTTTGGTGGTATTTGATCACCTCTGCGTCATTTCTGATCGCCGCTATAAACAAAAGAAGAGCGACAATTTTGCAAAAAAAAACAAATTTCTTACTTTTTGCTCAAATACAAATCCAAAAAAATATATAAAAAAACATTTTTTTTCACCGTTTTTGGCCGATTTATATTCGTCCTCATATTTGCGATTAAAAAAATCGCAATCAGCGTTTATTGATTGGTTTGCGCAAAAGTGGTCGCGTTTACGGATGATGAGAATTCATTTTTGGGGTTTTTATTATTTTTTTTATTTTTTACTAGTAATGGCGGCGATCTGCGATTTTTAGTGGTACTGGGATATTTTAGCGGACATGTCGGAACATTTTGACACTTTTTTGGGACCATTGGCATTTATACAGAGATCAGTGCTATAAAAATGCACTGATTACTGTGTAAATGCCATTGGCAGTGAAGGGGTTAACCTGCAGGGGGCGCTCTAAGGGTTAACTATGTTCCCTGGGCGTGTTCTAACTGTGGGGGGACTGCCCTAGCTGGGGAAGGGAAGTGGTCACAGCCTTCGTATACAGGAAGGCTGTGATCACAGCCCTTCCCCCTCACACAGAGCGGAGGTCCGTGTTTACATGCACGGACCTCCGTTCTTTCACTCCGGGGGGGCATCGCGGGTAGCCGGCGGCTATCGAAGCCGCCGCACCCGCTCCGGCGGCGCGCGCGCGCTCACTAGGCTCTGTCTCGCGGCCGCCGTCGTATGACAGCGTTTCGCGTTACAGAGCCACTCTGTCGCCGTCAATTGCCGATCAGCCGTCGGCAAGCGGTTAATGGCTGTGTGATGAGTTATTTTGAGGGGACAGCAAATTTACACTGTTATACAAGCTGTATACTCACTACTTTACATTGTAGCAAAGTGCAATTTCTTCAGTGTTGTCACATGAAAAGATATAATAAAATATAATAAGATATAATAAAATATAATAAAATATTTACAAAAATGTGAGAGGTGTACTCACTTTTGTGAGATACTGTATATAATGTGATGGAATGGTCCCCTGTCACAGTATGTTTCCCCAGGATTGTCAAACTGGCAGGTTGACAGGCTCCACGACTGTTATTTGACAAGGAGGAATCTGTTTTGCCAGTTTCCTCCAAGCTTTGTTAGATCCAGCTGGAAGCCTGGAGTTTGGAGATTTCACAGCGATCTAGGAGGGGGGAAAGAAGGAAATCTCCAATCCTGGGGCCAGGTCTTGAAAGCAGCCAGGACGTTGATTGGAGAGTGAGATTCCAGGTTCTGGGCTCCACCCTCCCGAAGAGTTCAGGAAGGCAAGGGAGAAGCATGGAGGTCTGCACGGGGCTGTCTGAGAGGAGACAGTAGGCCCTATTGGTTGGGCCATAGCAGCAAGACAGTCAAGAGTGTCAGCTGGGGTACTGAGTAGGTACGGGCCACTATTACAAGGTCACGAGACCAAGGTCTGAGCGTGAGCAGCAACACTGACCAGCCGGGAGGCTTGGCATTTTGACCGTGAGTAATTTACTTTCGTGTGTTGAAGTGAAACCCCTGCGTGGGAGAGCTCTGGATGGACTGTAATTTCTGTTATTTCAATAAACATGGACTGCCATGCCCTTAAAGAGAGATCCTGACTGTCATGAACTCACTCCAAACGCATCTACCAACAAGAGCTAAACACCCCCAATATCACAATATATATAGAGCAGAAGGAACGAGGGCTTGCTGCACAAAATATTTATTCAAAAAAAGTTACAAAATATCCATTGTGTGTAAATTTACACACTATGGATATTTTGTAACTTTTTTTGAATAAATATTTTTGTGCAACAAACCCTTGTTTCTTTTGCTCTGTATATGGCCGTGGGAGGGCCTGATTGCTAGCACATGATCTTCACTGCAGTACATCTCACCCTCTGAACTTTTTACTATATATACAGTATCTCATTAAAGTGAGTACGCTCCTCACATTTTTGTAAATATTTTATTATATCTTTTCATGTGACAAAACTGAAGAAATGGCACTTTGCTACAATGTAAAGTAGTGAGTGTACAGCTTGTATAACAGTGAAAATTTGCTGTCCCCTCAAAATAGCCGTTAATGTCTAAACCGCTGATGACAAAATTGAGTACACCCCTAAGTGAAAATGTCCCAATTGGGCCCAAGGTGTCAATATTTTGTGTGGCACCATTATATTCCAGCACTGCCTTAACCCTCTTTGGCTTCACAGGTTCCCACTGGAGTCCTCTTCCTCTCCTCCATGAAAACAACACGGAGCTGGTAAATGTTAGATACTTTGCGCTCCTCCACTTTCCATTTGAGGATGCCCCACAGATAAAAAGGGTTTAGGTCTGAAGACATGCTTGGCCAGTCCATCACCTTTAGCCTCAGCTTCTTTAGCAAGACAGTGGTCATTTTGGAGGTGTGCTTGGGGTCATTATCATGTTGGAATACTGCCCTGCGGCCCAGTCTCTGAAGGGAGGGGATCATGTTCTGCTTCAGTATGTCACCGTACATGTTGGCATTCATGGTTCCCTCAATGAACGATAGCTCCCCAGTGCCAGTAGCACTCATGCAGCCCCAGACCATGACACTCCCACCACCATGCTTGACTGTAGGCAAGACACACTTGTCTTTGTAGTCCTCACCTGGTTGCCGCCACACATGCTTGACACCATCTGAACCAAATAAGTTTATCTTGGTCTCATCAGTCCACAGGACATGGTTCCAGTAATCCATGCCCTTAGTCTGCTTGTCTCCAGCAAACTTTTTGGTTTTAATATTTGCACATGTTACTGATATCTGAGTGAGGTTGCATTTCCTTGAATATGGAGGTGCCGTTGTAACTGTAGTATCATATTGAGAAGTACAATCTGTTTTTTGTTACAGAGAAGAATAAAACATTTTGTCTTTCCTGGAAGAGCATGCATTGGCCTGTGAAACGCATTGAATGCGGAGGTTCCGTTTTCCTGCTTGAATGTAACTAAAGGCTTGAGCAGTCTATGTAGATATCCATGTATGAGAGATATGTAATATTAACAACATTTGCCCAGAGCATTCTGTTTTTAATGTTATTAAATTTTATTTGATTGAAGAAAATGCTGGATATTTTTTACATGTAGAAGTGTGGTACCATTAAAGTCCTATTATATTTGCATGGAATCAGCTTTATATATAACAATGGAGGTACAGTTGTGCTCATAAGTTTACACACCCTGGCAGAATTTATGATTTCTTGGCCATTTTTCAGAGAGTATGAATAATAACACAAAAAACATTTTTTCACTCATGGTTAGTGTTTGGCTGAAGCCATTTATTATCAACTGTGTTTATTCTTTTTAAATCATAATGACAACAGAAACTGCCCAAATGACCCTGATCAAAAGATTTACATATCCTGGTGATTTTGGCCTGATAACATGCACACAAGTTGACACAAATGGGTTTAAATAGCTATTAAAGGTAACCATTCTCATTTGTGATCTGTTTGCTTGTAATTAGTGTGTGTGTGTACAAGGTCAATGAGTTTCTGGACTCCTGACAGACTCTTGCATCTTTCATCCAGTGCTGCACTGATGTTTCTGGATTTTGAGTCATGGGGAAAGAAAAAGAATTGTCAAAGAATCTGTGGGAATAGTTATTTGAACTGTATAAAACAGGAAAGGGATATAAAAAGATATCCAAGGAATTGACAATGGAAATTGAATTGACAATTGAATGGAAAATGAGGAGTTCTGTTGAAACCAAACCATGGTCAGGTAGACCAACTAAAATTTCAGGTCTTTGTCCCCGGGTTGAAAGTTTGGGTCTTGGCACCCCGATTATCAACCCTCCTCTGGGCTTCCTGGGCTTGCTCCATATGTTCCCGTACAAGGGGCAGGACAGCTGCGATTCGATCCTGCATCAAGGAGATATGCTCTATGACGCTTCTATATGGGGTGGCCTCTCCTCCCCACGTTTTTTTGCAACATCTAGCAGCCCCCTGGGATGTCTACCATACAAGAGTTCAAACGGGGAGTAACCCGTAGACACCTGCGGAACCTCTCGTATGGCAAACATGGGATATGATAGCAAAAAATCCCAATTTCTCCCATCTTTGTCGACCACCTTTTTCAACATACTTTTGAGGGTTTTATTAAATCTCTCTACAAGTCCATCCATTTGGGGGTGGCAGAGAGAGGTACGGAGATGGAAGATTTTGCACAAATTGCACAGTTCCTTAGTAACCCTGGACATGAACGGGGGGGGGGGCCCTGGTCCGTTAAGAACCCTTTTGGGACTCCCCCCGTGACTAAACACCTGGACCAATTCCTTGGTGATAGTCTTAGCGGAGGTATTCCGCAAGCGTATGGCTTCAGGATAGCGTGTTGCATAGTCCAGTATTACCAGAATGTGTTTGTGGCCCCAGGCAGACTTTACTACTGGCCCCACCAGATCCATGCCAATTCTCTCAAAAGGCACTTCAATTATGGGTAAGGGATCAAGCGAACTGCGAAAATGGGGTGACGGTGCAGACATTTGACACTTGGGGCATGACTCACAGTACTTTCTGCCATCTGCATACAGCCCGGGCCATAAAAATCTCTGGGTTATTCCCCCCTGGTCTTCTCCATACCCAGATGTCCCCCCATTATATGACCATGGGCAAAGCCTAGCACCATCCTGCAGAAGGGTTTGGGAACCACCAGCTGTTCTACCTCGTCCTCACTGTGTTTTACCACCTGCTACAGCAAATAGTTTTTAGGAGCCATGTAGGGGAAAAGCACCCCCCAATTAGGATCCACAGGTTCCCCATCCATCATCTTAACATTCTCTCTGGCCCTAATGAGGGTGACATCTCGTAATTGCTCTGTACAAAAATCCTCCCTCATGACCTCTAAGTCAGGGGTCACATTCTGTCCACTCTAACTATTAGAGTCAGAGATGTTCTCTGGTTCATTAACCTCAAGCTGAGAGCTGTCTTCCAGCTCCTCTGGCTCCCCAGCCATTACAGGAAAAGGGAGAGGGTCTCCTCAGTCCTAGGTCCGGCCAACCATCTCCTCTTCCATTTGGCAAAAAGGGTCTGGTGAGAGCTCCCGTGCTTACCCAGGAGAAGGAGCTCTATCCTCCAGACTCTCTGCGCCTTCCCATAACCTCCAAGAATGGGGAAAATCCCTCCTCACTAGGACCTCATGAAGCAGGGAAGGTACCACCCCCACTGAATGTGTCACACTGCCCCAAGGGGTGTCACTCATACCCACTGCAGTCTGGTAGTCCCGAGTGTCCCCATTGATGCAGATGACAACGATGGTGCTAGGGTGAAATTTTGCAGGATTTACACAACTGCTGTTAACTAAAGTCACAACACTACCCGAATCAAGCAGTGCAGTGACTGGCTTCCCATCAACAGACAGCACACACATTTGCCTTTCCATGCGACCCTGACGTGATGCCGTACATGCGACCTGTGCAAAAAGAGATATGCGTCTTTTCATATAAGCATTATCACACTTTTTTTTATTTCATAATTTAGGGGACAGTTGGCAGCAATATGTCCCAATGCATGACATCGGTATCACTGTATGTGCTCTATACCCAGTCCTCTCAAGGATTCCCAAGACCTTCTTGGCTTCTTTGGCCATTCTCCAGGTCTGGAGCTCATAGTCTCTTTAGCTGTAGCAGTCTTATCAAACTTCCCTACGCCCTTGAACCCTGGAACAGTCTTACCGGATCTCTCACCCCTAGATACATTGAAGTTGGGTGCAGATGGGTGCAACAAGTCCTCAGCAGCACTGTATCTCTCCATGAGGTCCACCAGTTGGTTTGCCATTTTAGGGTCCCCATGGCTGACCCACTTCCTCAAAGCAGCAGGGAGCGCACACAGATACCGGTCCATGACCACATGCTCCACGATCTGAGAGCCTGGCAAAGTCTCTGGTTGTAACCACTTACTTGTGAGATTGATTAAGTCAAACATTTGGGAGTGGGGTGGCTGGTCCATGCGGTAGGTCCACTGATGCACCTGTTGAGCCCGGACTGCCATGGTGACACCCAGGCATGCGAGTATCTCAGTTTTTAGAGACTCATAGTCCTGGGCTTTATCAGGTTCCAAATCAAAAAAGGCCTTTTGAGGCTCACCTGTCAGAAAAGGTGCTAGCAGTCCCGACCATTGTCCTTTTTGCCATTCTTCCCGTACAGCGACTCTATCGAAAGTGGTGAGGTATGCCTCCACATCATCCGCAGGTATCATCTTCTGCAGGTGGTAAGAGGTGCATACCAACTTTGGTTCCAGTGCCATGGGAGGTGTGGACCCCTTTTTTAACTCCACGAGAGCCTCCACCAGCTGGCGATTGATCTCCTGCTGGGCTTCATGCTGTCAGCGACTTCCTCCTGCTGTGCTGCAGTGGCTTTTGTGACTTGGAGGTTGGTCTCCCGCTGGGCCGCAGTCACCTGTAGCAAGGTCTTCAATATCTCCTCCATGTTGGAAAGTTGCCTGCTGAATCTACCACATGTGGGAAATTAGCTTGTGGGGATCACCTTTCCTGGGAAAAAGGCAGCTTGAAGGCAAATTTTCTTAAAATCTGGCGGGTTGCCAGTTTTATTGATAAAAGGTTGCCAGTCATAAAGCAAACAAAATAGTAAAACAACTCCTTACCATCCGGCGCTAAATTATACAGAGCAGGATACCTCTCTATACAGTGTCGGGCTCGTCCCAGACACCTCCAAACAAAACAAATGCAAACTTTTTCTTTTTGAGTCCCTAGAGCAACCAACTCTCAAGGTGTAGCTCTCTCAGTGTTGTGATACTGAGTGCCAGGCCAGAGCTACACTGAGTTCTCCTCCTCATCATTTAAAGCAGCTGAAGAGGGATTTGGGTGGACCAGAAACTCTGGGCCTAAACCAGCTCTGCCACAGTGGCTGGCAAAATCCGGACCGGACTCTTTCTAGTCCACTCCAAGTGAACGTATGCAAGGCGACAGATATCGAACATCCACTATCTCGCCTTGCATAACGTCACAATATATATTTTATACCACCAACAGACTTGACCCATTCAAGTGATTAGGGGCCCCACCAAAGCCACCCTGCAACCAACATATCAACTCCTCACCACCTGTTAAACACACTCTGAAAAGAGTGCCATCAAAAATGGCTTTTCAGAGGGGCAGCAATGATAGCTGCATATCTGAATGAACCCTTAGAGTCCTTTCAGTCCTTTCAGCGGTTCCTCAGTATGTAGATGGAAAGTGGCGCATCTATACCATGTATAGAACCTGCTGCAGCAAAACTGACAAATATAAAAAAAAAATTCATTTAAATTGATTTTCCCTGCAAACTTTCTTTATTTTGTAAAAATGGCTTGGGGAGCCAGTTTGTATGATGTGGCCACAATTTAGTGTACTCAGAACAAGATTATAGATTTTTTTGGATAAATTGTAGTGTCTCTTTGGCAGACTTTGGATGGAAATAACACATTTTTGCACCACAGCGAGCAAGCCTTAAACTCCTTTCACACTGAAGCGCTGCTAAAACAGCCGCTAAAGCGCTAGTCTTTTTTAGGGGCATTTTAGCTGCGTTTTTCGGGTGCTAGCGAGGCGCTTTTTTTAAGGTCATGTGACAATGTGACCTTAAAAAAAAAAGACCCATTTTGTTGCGCTTTCAAAGGCCACTTAGGGCACTTTGGAAGTGCTGCCCATTCATTTCAATGGGTAGTGGCGTTTTTTTGAAGCGCTATTTATAGTGCTCCAAACATGCCCCAAAGATGCTGATTGCAGGATATTTTGTACAGTCCCGCAAGCACACCTCCCCAGTGTGAAAGACCCCATTCAAATAAATGGGAGGCAGTTTTCAGGTGCTATCTTTAGCGCTAAAGCACCTGAAAACTGCCTCAGTGTGAAAGGGGTCTAATGTGAAGAAGCCAAATTATAGTACACTCAGGCCAAGATTTTTTTTTTAGATAAAGTCTGAGGTCTCTTTTATAGTCTTTGGATAGAAGTAACAGGTGCAGAAAAATTGGGTGTTGGTGGTGCCTTTACACCGTAAGCCTATAGACAAACAAAAACAATGTCCAACAATAACCTTCTTCCTCTTCTTCTACTCCTTGTATATACAATACATTATGACACCTTATTAGAACGTCTCCAAGATGTCCAGACAATGCCCCATCAATGTACTCTTTTGTATTGGAGAGCTGCATGTTCATGTAGTCATCCATAGAGACCAGGTATCCCTTGTAGTCCATACCCCACTTCAGTTTCGCCTAGCAGACCAAGCAACCAACATACAGGACATTACACAAGACAAGACTGAGTCAGTTGAGAAATTTCACACTAGAATATCACAGGTGTTTACAGATTTAGGATTCAGTATGCAAAATAAGGCACACACCCAAATGTTGTCCTCCGCATTTGTTACAGGCCTTAGGGAACCTATCCGGAAAGGCCTGCTTCTATCTCACCCAGAGTATAGAGTGCTACCTCTTGAATTCTCTACTGTTGGTAGCAAAGGGCATAGAATCTTCACAGGGAAGTAAAAGGATGACCCCTCTCATGATGGCCTCTGACACGCCATACCTGCCACAAAATCACGTCTGTTACAACTGCGGTAGGCCCGGCCACTTCAGAAAGGCGTGCCGAAGCCCTCAGAGGTCCGCCTACAGACAGCCTGGCCGCGGGAGCAACCCACAGGGAGGGCCTCAACACCATGGATGAACAATCACTTGGCCTCCTCCTCCTCCTGATCAAATTGATCTCCTCTGCTAGGATTTTGGCAAGCCTGTGTCATACACGCCAACTATGACTGCATCATCTAAAGACGCTGGAGGACCCCTTGCAAAAATAACCCTTCCAATCGAGGGCTGTCCCACCACTTTCCTTTGTGACACAGGTGCTGCCAGAAGCGTGATCAGTAGAGTTGAGCGAACCCGGACTGTAAAGTTTGATAAATATGAAAAAACTGTGTCAAACTTCTACTAAAATCTTGCTTTTCAAAAAAAGTCCGGGTTCGGGTCCGGGGTTCTGGTAAGTTTAATGAAAAATCTTAAAAATGCTGTAAAAAAGTCCAGGAAGGTCCTGGAGGTCTGCAAAAGGAAGGGAAATGGGGGTAAGGGTGGGACAAGTGCCCTACAAATAAATGGGGACAGGGAAATAACTTTAAATATTTTTAAAATATAAAAACATAAAAAATGCAAAAATGGAGATCATCTTCAAAATGGGTCTGAAAAGTATTAATTAACATTAGAGGCCATAGAAGTGTTCTAAAATCATCTTCAAACTGTGTCAAAAAAGTATAAATAAGCCGGGAGTACCCATATCACTGTTCTGCAAAATGTGTGGGTCATTTTAAATGAAACCGGGAATCAGTGCACATCTCTTCTGCACAGTTTTTTAAAGTCTGTGTGTCACTTTAAATGAAACCGGGAATCAATGCATATCTCTTCTGCACAATTTTTTAAAGTCTGTGTGTCACTTTAAATGAAACCGTCAATCATTGCACATCTGTTATTCACACTTCTTTTTAGTCTGTGTGTCACTTTAAATGAAACCGTCAATCATTGCACATCTGTTATTCACACTTCTTTTTAGTCTGT
>BLSH010283353.1:52787-65619 GCA_018402905.1 Glandirana rugosa
ACCCGTGACCACACCGACGTGACTACCCGTGACTAGTCCGACGTAATTACCCGTGACCACACCGACGTAATTACCCGTGACATGCAGCCACACCAGTGCCCATTAATGCAGCCTGATCAGTGCCCATCAGTGCAGCCACACCAGTGCCCATTAATGCAGTCACACCAGTGCCCATTAATGCAACCTCACCAGTGCCCATCAATGCAGCCTCATCAGTGCCCATTAATGCAGCCTCAACAGTGCCCATCAATGCAGCCTCACCAGTGCCCATTAATGCAGCCTGATCAGTGCCCATCAGTGCAGCCACACCAGTGCCCATTAATGCAGCCACACAAGTGCCCATTAATGCAGCCTCACCAGTGCCCATTAATGCAGCCACACCAGTGCCCATTAATGCAGCCTGATCAGTGCCCATCAGCGCAGCTGCACCAGTGCCCATTAATGCAGCCGCACCAGTGCCCATTAACGCAGCCTGATCAGTGCCCATTAATGCAGCCTCACCAGTGCCCATTAATGTTAGTCCCCCCCAGACCCCAGTACCTGGTCTGTGCAGTTCTTCTACCTAAGTCCTGGCTGCAGGTGGTTCCTCTGGAGACTGGTAGCCTGGGGGCGAGGTGAGCAGCGGGTACTCCCATACCCGTAGCCAGCAATAAACGAATCCCCCACTGCATAGCTGTTTAAAAAGGAAACTTCTCCTGGTCTCCCCTGTGTTCATCTGGGGCAAGGGACAGAGCACAGACTATTTCATGACTTTCGGTTTAAGGCAGATTAATCCTCCGCATCTCTCTCGGCTGGCTCGGCCGGCTCCAGTGTAACTATATAGTACCGGCCTCCACATGTATAGTGTGCTGTGGCGGTTTAATCCGCCAAAAGATGAAATTGAAAAAATAGTCCACGCTCTGTTCCTGGCCCCCCCGATGAACACAGGGTGTCCGGAGACATTTTCTTTTTAAACAGCTACACGGCGGTCAGTGGGGGGATAGGTCTATTGCTGGAAAAGGGTATGGGAGTCCCTGCCTGCTCTACCTCCGCTGTCACTGCTGTGACCGGCCCACTGAGCCATCGGCCCACCGGGAAACTCCCTGTAGTCCCGATGGCCAGTACAGCCCTGACAGTAACAGTGTATAGCAGGGGCCTCCAAACTTTCTAAATAAAGGTCCAAGTTTACAGACTTTTAGACTTTAAGGGGGCAGAGTGTGGCCAGTGGGAAAATGTCCAGGCATCGTTGGTGTCAGTGAGAGAAATAGTGCCCCATTGCTGGTGTCAGTCAGAGGAAGAGTTCCTCATTGTTGGTGTCAGTGAGGGGAATAGTGTCCCAAATAAAGGCAAGCAAAGGGCTGCATCTGGCCCCCGGCCCCCGGGTCGCAGTTTGAAGACCACTGGTGTATAGTATTATCACTGATCACTGTAATAGTGTGACTGGTGATGTCAATGTCAGTTAGTCAGTTCCCACCCAGTGTCACTTAGTGTCAGACTGCCTGCCGCACTATCGCAGTCACTGCCATTAGTAGTATAAAAAAAAAAATTAAAATTCCAGTATATATACACCATAGTTTTTAGACGCTATAACTTTTACACAAACCAATTAATATTAATTTTATTGGGATTTTTTTTTTACCAAAGACAAGTAGCAGAATACATTTTGGCCAAAATTTATTAAGAAATTCTTTTTTTTATTATTATTATAACATTTTTGCTATTTTTCATTTTATATAATAAGAAATAAAAAAACAGTGGTGATCAATACCACCAAAGGATAGCTCTATTTGTGTGAAAAAAATTATATAAATTTTGTTTGGGTACGGCGTTACATGACTACGCAATTACCAGTTAAAGTAGCACAGTGCCGAATAGCAAAAAATGGCCTGGTCATGAAGGGGGTAAAACCTTACGGAGCTAAGGTGGTTAAGAAGGTTACTACATAAAGTATACAGGTATGTATGCTGATTCACTATATTGGGTAAGTCTAGGATCTTGAATAGGGCCTGGTAGGCTCCTGCCTACAATGCCACTATACGAAGGGTGATCTGGCTGGGACTGGCTAACATTTTTTCAGACTGTGTCGTAGAAGCCATTATAAGAACTCCTTCAGTAAAGACTAAGATCCAGCTGTCATTCTGACATCTCGGCCACTGCTTCTGTTGCTTGGAGCACTGGCAGCAGCTCCTGTTTAAAGAAAGCATGCAGACACTTGTGGGCAGGTGCAGTCTATTTTCTTCACTGTAGATGGTGCTCAACTACAGGGACATTGCAGTTGGAGGGGAAGTCAAGAGGAACAGGGTTCCACTATGGTTTCCTGGGTCACCGGGGAAGCTATCTCTGTGAATGCTGCCGCCCCATGTGAATCTGGCAGCCATCTTAAGTCAGGCAGAGCCTATTTTAGGCCCTGGCTCCCAGGCTTGGCGCCCATTTCGCATATGGGTTATGAGGGACATGGTCACCCGTCTGACAGGGACAGTGATTAGCAGCATTGAGAGGTTCTAGATGAGTAGGGAAATTATAGGGACATGCCATCCTTCCTGGAAACCTCCCCGTTTGGGTACAGACCGGTCAGGCTGCATTCCACCCCTCAGGATAGATGCTGTCAGCACACCTGAGTCCTGCTCTGCTACACAATGCAGTTATTTGCCGTGAGTGTTTCTGGTCAGGTGCCTTCCCTTCCCTTGTGAAATGGAGGATTCTGCATTAATATAAGCTCTGTTCTCTGCAACTGGACTCTGTGTGTTTACTGATGCTGCACCACACTGCGCCTCCCTACACACTGCAGGATTATTTTATCAATGTGTTGTACAAATATTTTTACTAAAACACATGAAAAATCTGCACTGTGCAGATCAACAGAGTTTCCTTTAACCACTTCAGCCCCGGAAGGATTTACCCCCTTCCTGACCAGGCCATTTTTTTGTGCACTGTGTTGCTTTAGCTGACAATTGTGCGGTCATGCGACACTGTACCCAAATAAAATTGATGTCCTTTTTTCAAACAAATATTGCTTTCTTTTGGTGGTATTTGATCACCTCTGCGTTTTTTTTGCGCTTTAAATAAAAAAAGACAGACAATTTTGAAAAAAACAATATTTTTTATTTTCTGCAATAAAACCAATAAAAACATTTAAAAAATCGAATTTCTTCATCTATTTAGGTCAATATGTATTCTGCTACATATTTTGGTAAAAGAAAAAAAACCCCAATAAGCGTATATTAATTGGTTTACGCAAAAGTTACAGCGTCTACGATATAGGGATAGATTTATGGCATTTTTTTTTTTTTTTCACTAGTAATGGCGGTGATCAGTGATTTTTAGTGTGACTGTGACATTGCAGAGGACAGATCAGACAGCTAACAGACATTTTTGACACTTTTTTGAGAACAAGTGACATTATTACAGTGATCAGTGCTAAAAATATGCACTGACATTGTACTAATGACACTGGCAGGGAAGGGGTTAACATCAGGGGCGATCAAGGTGTTCCCTGGGTGTGTTTACTATCTGTATGGGGGATGAGCTGTCTGGAATAACAGAGATCTGTCTTCCTACATAGCAGAAAGACAAGATCTCAGTGTAATCCAGTGTCAGAACAGAGACCTGCCTTGTTTGCTTCAGCAGATCCCCGTTATGTGTCTGTGGGGAACGATAGCGGGCGGCCAGCTCATTGGCTCCCCCCGCTGGCCAATTGGCGAACATGTGCCCACAGAAGCTAGTGCACGAATCGCCGTACCGGTAGGGCGATTCGCACAGCTGAGCCACCTTGCCGCAGTATAACTGCGGCGGGTGGTTGGCAAGTGATTAATCTACACAAAACCATCAAAACTCTGGAGGGGTTAAGGTTACCAGTAAAAAGCGCATTTCTTACTGTATCTCTCACTCTCATTCCCCTGCCCCCCTTGATACCCCTACAGCTGTGATCTTCCGGTGATGCAGAGGTTAATACAAGCTGCTGGATCGGTCATAGGCACATATCAAAAGTGCTTACTATGCCCGCCATTTTCGCCCCCTTCATTTATAGAAGCTGTATTATCAGTTCCTACAATGAAAAGCACTCTATGAACGGAAAACAGGCAGGTGAATGAAAGGTCCGCCGCCTCTAATCATAGAGTGCTTTTCATTGGCGAACTGATAGTATGCCTCCTATGAATGGATCAGGTGGGTGAATCTAGCCAGCCAGGTATATTAAATACATATGAAGTGAGGTCATCAGTGTCTGTTAAATTTGACTTGTTATTACATAGGGTTTGTTGATACTGTGTGCAGTGACCTGCATTTTTCAGCACTGGATAAACACAGGTCATCGCTAGGGTACATAGGAAACATATGCTTTCTTTGTGTCTTGTTCATACCACAATGCTTGTCTGCATGTCTTCATTTTTTACACCACACTGGATGGTAGGGTGGCCCCTTTTTCTTTGTGCCAAACCCAAACACTTTAGTGGCACACAATACATTTTTTTTTAGTATACACTATAGAATTGTAACAGACCTTGGACACCTCTGGGCACTCTAAAAAGAATAGAAATACAGCACACATAGTGCCCCCTCACCCTCCTGTCAAGCTCTGTTTCAAGCCGCATTCCTGTCTGAATAATGTGTCCGGGTTTCAGGTTGACTGAATCCTGGACACATGATTCAAAACCCGAACTGTCTGGGTGAATCTCGGACAGGTGGCAACCCTACCGGATGGCACCGTATGTCCCCCAATGTAGTGTCATTATGTAAAGGTAACATAAAGGTGACTGCGCTGGGAGAGATTTCTAAATGGAGACTACAGAGATTTAACAAATTGACTTGATCCTTGCTTGATGGGTTCATGGGGAGCCATCCCTGCCAGGAGAACACAGTGATTATTGATAGCAGCTATACTTGGATACAATCAGTCTGCCCATAGATGGTTCAAATCTTGGCCGGTCTCTGCTGAACCAGCCATCTATGGCTGGCTTAAGTTAAGTCCCTTGTGCTAATTTTTTATTTATTTATTTTTTTTGGCTGCACTTAGGCTTTAAATGATGGTGAGAAGATTCTAATATACAGTACCTCGAAAAAGTATTCATACCCCTTGAAATTTTTCACATTTTGTCGGGATTTAGACCAACACAAAGTGGCACATAATTGTGAAGTGGAAGGAAAATGATAAATGATTTTCAATTTTTTTTTAAAAATATGTGAAAAGTGTGGCGTGCATTTGTAGTCAGCCCCACTGAGTCAATACTTTGTAGAACCACCTTTCCCTGCAATTACAGCTGCAAGTCTTTTTGGGGATGTCTCTAGCAGCTTGAAACATCTGGAGAGTGAAATGTTTGCCCATTCTTTTTTTTTATTATTATTATTATACAGGATTTATATAGCGCCAGCAGTTTGCACAGCGCTTTACAAAAATGAAGGCAGACAGTACAGTTACATCACAATTTGGTACAAGAGGAATCAGAGGGCCCTGCTCGTTAGAGCTTACAATCTAAGAGGGAGGGTCAATTGATACAAAAGGTAAAAGCTGCGGGGGATGAGCTCATGTAGAAAGAAAGAGTATTAGGTAGAAGCAGGATAGGCTTCTTTAAAGAGAAAAGTTTTCAGGGAAAACTTCATTGCAAAATAGCTCAAGCTCCGTCAGATTGGACAGAAAGCATCTGTGAACAGCAATTTTCAAGTCTTGCAACAGATTCTCATTTGAATTTAGGTCTGGACTTTGACTGGGCCATTCTAGCACATGAATATGCTTTGATCTAAACCATTCCATTGTAGCCCTGACTGTATGTTTAGGGTCGTTGTCCTGCTGGAAGGTGAGCGTCCTCCCCAGTCTCAAGTCTTTTGCAGACTCTAACAGGTTTGTTCTGTATTTGGCTCCATCCCTCTTCTCATCAACTCTGACCAACTTCCATGTCCCTGCTGAAGAAAAGCATTCCCACAACATGATGTTGCCACCACCATGTTTCGCGGTGGGCATGGTGTGATCAGAATGACGTTCAGTGTCCATTTTCCCCCACACATAGCATATTGCTTTTAGGCAAAAATATGTTTTGGTCTCATCTGACCAGAGCAACTTTTTCCACATTTGCTGTGTCCCCCACGTGTTTTTTTGCAAACTGCAAATGGGACTTCTTATGGCTTTCTTTCAACAATGGCTTTCTTTTTGCCACTCTTCCATAAAGGCCAGATTTGTGAAGTGCTCAACTAATAATTGTCCTGTGGACAGATTCTCCCACCTGAGCTGTGCATCTCTGCCGCTCCTCCAGCGTTACCATGGGCCTCTTGGCTTCTTCTCTGATTAATGCTCTCCTTGTCCAGCCTGTCAGTTTAGGTGGACAGCCATGTCTTGGTAGATTTGCAGTTGTGCCATAAACTTTCCATTTTCCTATGATGGAGTGAAGAGTGCTCCGCGAGATGTTCAAAGCTTGGGATACTTTTGTATAACCTAACCCTGCTTTAAACTTCTCCACAACTTTATCCCTGACCTGTCTGGTGTGTTCCTTGGCCTTCATGATGCTGTTTGTTCACTAAGATTTGTCTAACAAACCTTTGAGGGCTTCTTAAACAGCTGTATTTATACTGAGATTAAATTACACACAGATGGACTCTATTTACTAATTAGGTGACTTCTGAAGGCAATTGGTTCCACTAAATTTTAGTGAGGGGTATTAGAGTAAAGGGGGCTGAATACAAATGCACAACACACTTTTCAGATATTTATTTGTAAAACATTTTAAAAAACAATTACTGTATATACTCGAGTATAAGCTGAGTTTTTCAGCACATTTTTTGTGCTGAAAAAGACCCCCCTCGGCTTATACTCGAGTCAGTGTCTGTGGGTAATGAGTATATTCACATTACACAGAGCGTGAGCTGCTTCTAAGAGCCGTTCTGTGCATGAAACCGTGACCTAATTACATTGGAATGCAGAGAATGCTGTGAGAGGTGTCAGATTTTCAACTTGATGTTGGGGAGGTGGGCGGGACATGTGGGTGTTAGCTGTTCTGTCCCGCCCACCTCCTGAACTCAGTGAAGATCTGCAGCTCTCTCTCTCTGCATTCTCAGCATTCTCTGCATTCCAATGTAATTAGGTCATAGTTTCATGAACAGAACGGCTCTTAGAAGCAGCGTGCTCTGTAGATTGTGAATCTACCTTACTCATCTCTTCTGTGTTCCGGCTACAATCTCTGTGTAATGGTTGAGTCCCTGTATCCTGGCTACAATCCCTGTTTCCTGGCTACAATTCCTGTGTCCTGGCTCCCTGTCCCTGTGTTCTGGCTCCCTGTCCCTGTGTTCTGGCTGCTGCATTTCCCACCCTAGGCTTATACTCGGGTCAATAACTTTTCCCAGTTTTTTGTGGTAAAATTAGGTGCCTCGGCTTATATTTGAGACGGCTTATACTCGAGTATATACGGTATCATTTACCTCCCACTTCACAATTATGTGCCACTTTGTGTTGGTCTAGCACATAAAAACTCAATAAAATATATATATATTTTTTTGTAACATCACAAAATGTGGAAAATTGAAAATGGGGTATGATTACTTTATCAAAGCACTGTGTGTATGTGTGTATATGTATATATATATATATATATATATATATATATATATATATATATATATACATATATAAATAAAATGTAATTATACACTAAATACAGCACTGTGCAAAAAATTTAGACAGGTGTGGGAAAATGCTGTAAATTAGGAATGCTTTCAGAAATAGAAGTGTTATTAGTTTATTTTTTATCAAATAATAAAATAGAAAGTAAATGAACAGAAGAGAAATCCAAATCAAACCAATATTTGGTGTAACCACCCTTTGCCTTCAAAGAAGCATCAATTCTTTTTGACTTGCGCACAGTTTTTGAAGGAACTCTGCAGGTAAGTTGTTCCAAACATCTTGGAGATCTAACCACCAACCTTCTGTGTATGTAGTCTGCCTCAAATCCTTCGGTCTCTTCATGTAATCCCAAACAGACTCATTGATGTTGAGATCAGGACTTTGTGAGAGCCAAACCATCACTCTTTGTTCTTCTTTACACTGAAGATAGTGTATTGACTGCATGTTTTGGGTCATTGTCCTGCTGCAGAATAAATTTGGAGCCAATGGCATGCGTTGGGCGGGGTCATCTGCACCCGCGCATGTGGGGTAACTCTCATGCAGAGCGTGCTCTTCAATGCCTGGGACCAGGTAGAGACTGTGGTCATGTGAAAAGTCAAAAAATGAAGGCAGTTCCCCAACTTAGAGAAGAGCTTTTACTGTGTGCAGTAATAAATGCAGAGTTCCTCTAAAAAGTGTCTTGTCCCATGTCACTACACACCATACATTTGCACTGCCAAAAAATTTGTTATTTTTCATTTCATTAGTTTTTTTTTTTTCCAGGTCATTCATTATGATCAAAATTCATTATTTCAAATACATTCGTAACTTGAGAAAAATTACAATTTAGAAAATTCCAAAAGTGAAAATCTGAAAATCCAAAACTAACTACTGTAATAATAACAAATTATTAAATTCTAGGTATTGGAATTTCCTTTCAAACTTGGCTCTTAGTGAACGCAACAAATACGAATGTATCCAAACTTACGAATTAACCCGGAATAACGAATGCCGCTAAACGAATGGAACGTAACGAATTAATAATAATAAATAATAATAAAATAATAAAAAGTATTTATTATTATTAATTTGTTACGTTCCATTCCTTTAAATGCAGCATTCGTTATTTCAGATAATTTGTAAATTTTGATAAATTACGTTCACTAAATTTGAAAGGAAATTCCAATACATATAATTTAATAGTTAGTAATAGTTATTATTATTAGTTAGTTATTACTTCAGATTTTTGAATTTTTGGATTTATGTTCTTATTTTCGGATTTTCATTCTTTTGAACTTTTGGATTTTCATTCTTATTTTCGAATTTTCGGGTGTTCGAATTTCCGGAAAAATTCATTAAACGGGTTTTTTGTTAATTCAAATATTTCCGAATGAACAAATTTGTTGAATTTTGTATGTTTGCATTAGGAGGGACGTGGTGAGCCTGCACCCACTCCACCAGTCCAGCACACCTCTGTTACCTCACTCTCAGTAACAGAATGGGGTCCTGTCAAGCACCTAGCACGGACCTCATGGGTGCTCTCACTTAACTCTTTCCTTCTCGTACCACATGACCAGACCATAGATCTCTGTAATGCTAGTCTGCTCCCAGTTACAATGGGAGACAGACTGCTAGGGAGGGGGCCAGAACATCGACCCCCTCACTATCAGAGGACCTGCCACCTTACCAGGTAGCAACTACACTTCTCTACTTGTCTTGCCAAGGTAACCTTATGTAGTAGCGTTACCTAATAGTGCAAATACAGACCCAGGTTTTTTTTTTGGAATACGCTAGAACCAGCATGTACCCTAGAATAACTTCAGACCAGGCTTATAATATCAATGTAGCTTTACTGTTGCAATGCAGCATGGCAATGCAAAAATCAATAAATATATACTAGTGCGCTATTCCTAAAATCAATTAAAATCTCCAACACATATAAACATTTCAAAAAACGTAAAAAATAAATAGTGCCATAATAGTAAATAACCAAACCATCAACAAATGTCAAAAAAATGTAAAAAAAATAAAAAATGATTAGATATTGTTAAAAAATAAGTCCACATGTAGTCCAAAATGAATATGCAAATTCTTCAGTGAAAAAACATAAATTTAATCACTCACAAGATCCGTGCCACACAATAATGCTCAAATGCCCAGTTTTCTTGTTCCGACCCACTTGTTCTGTGTATTATAAAAGGGACAGGGGTCCATACCCAAGGGGCTCAGGGCTAGAGAATGAGAGAGAAAAAAGTGTGAGAATTGCTCATTGCCATCTGGATCACCAGTGTCATGCCAAGTTTTGAGTGCCCGCTATTAAGGGAGGTTGCAGTCCTACCTGAAGATACCATTCATGGTGCCAAGAATGAACTCTTTCCTATGCAGGTATGCTGGGGAAGCCACAGAGTTGAGTTAGGGACTAGGGATGTTAGGAAAAGACTGCATTTTATGTTTAACTGTTGTGTTACCTTATTCTCCAGTAAAGCTGTGAAACTTTACCTTTGCCTGGTCTGAAGTTACTCAAGGGGTGTAATGCAAGTAACTGGCACACATAGTCTCCAGCTCAGGTCACTAAGTGCATTCAATGTATGCGCAGTGCGAATATGGATTTTTTTCCATTCGTTTTTTACAGGCGCCCGCCGTCCATAAGTGGACTTTTACGGACAGCCCGTAATTTGTTGAAATTTATGGACTGTCATTACATTTTCTGACGGTTGGCAACCCTAGCACTTTGAGGTATGAAAGCGAAGTTCCACCCAGAATTTTTTATTTTTTTTGCCATCCACTCTTTTAATACTAAATAGATGTAACCTTTTGATTCCTTACTTTCAAACCGCCTAGTATTTACATGTATTTTTTACTCACAATTTTGTTTCTCTCACTGCTGGACTTTTCCATTTTAGGTGAGGGCACCTGAAGCCCATCTGTAGTCTCCTGGCATCTCTTCCTGAAAGAAGTGCATGGTGGGTAACCATCATGCACTCCTCGATCTCGGTCCTCCTTAAAACTTGTAATTTCCTGTCTGGAAATAGCATGATTTTACAGTACAGGGAAGCCCACTGACTCCTGGGAAATGATGAGTCACATCTCCCAGGAGGCCAGGGGAAGCAGGAAGTGAGGAGAAGAGCCTAGGACCTAATAGTGGCAGATTACAGGACCAATTAGCAACAAGCAACTTAGGGTGAGTATATATTTTTTTTCCTTCAAAGGTAAGTCTATATAGGCAAAGGACTTAAATGATGTAAAAAAAATGTTCTGGGTGGAACTCCGCTTGACGATAACAGTTCATACAGTGTGAAGATACAAGTGGTTACCATGGGTAGTGAATGTTTTTCTAGCAGCCTGTCATTATCGTGCACATGTGGCAGGTGGGATTGCTTCTAGCAGGAGAATTTGTTGTCAGCAGTCTCTCCATGAGCAGGTTCGTCTCCCATAGCAAAGGGAGCAGATTGGTACTGCAAAGGCCCTTAACCTGTACACAGTTATGGAAGAGTTAAGTGAAATGCACGCATAGAGGCAGTGCTATGTGCCGCAGGGCTCAATACCATTACTGGGAGTGATTTAGCAGAGATACACTGGACAGATTGAGAAGACAAGGGCTCTGCGTGTCCCTCCATCATCAGAGACCACGGTGATGTATAATTACATCATGAGAGTTTACTAAAGTTAAGCCATCTGTTCAAGTAAAGGTATGCCATGTGTAAGGCAGTGGCCCTATCCAAAGTGCCTAGCATAGGCCAAGAAGAACCCACCCCAGGGTATGCCTCTTATGTGACCCATGCCTGGCACTCAATGAGGAGAGGAACATGGAGGACATCACAACCACCCACCAGCCTGCCCCCTTACATAAGAATTAGGGTACAGAAAAATAGCAGCTGGCGATGAGTCACTCTGGATTGAGGAGTCAAAACTTGAAATATTTGGCTATAGCAGGAGGTAGTTTTTTCACAAAGGGCTGGAGAGCGGTACAATAATGAGTGTCTGCAGGCAAAAGCGAAGCATGTTGGAGGTTCCTTGCAAGTTTGGGGCTTCATTTCTGCAAATGGATATGGGCAGATACGTATCGATCATGCCTTACCATCAGGGAGGAGTATGATTGGCCCCAAATTTATGCTACAGCAGGACAATGACCCCAAACATACAGCCAATGTCATTAAGAACTATCCTTAGTGTAAAGAAGAACAAGGAGTCCTGGGGTGAGTGGGCCGGCACACTGGGGTAAAGCCATGGAGGTTCCAGTCAGATGTAACACCCCCTAACATCTCATCAGCTGCAGGCAATAGTAGGCTCTACCGCTGTCCTAACCTTCACCCAAAGCCAGCACCGCAATGCATGGCAGGAGTTGTTGTTCTCCACACCACACACTAGGCGTGGCCCTCCAGTGCCTGCGCTCTGCAGAGACTACACCTCCCAGAATGTACAGCAGGGCACTCAAAATGAATGTGTCGGCTTTTCCTGCTTGTAGTAGCGGACGCACCCTGTCTGTGGCGGGATCGTCTGTGGCTGTGGTTGTGGCTCTAGTGTTTGGTGGCTGCTGCAGCAATGTGGTATTACTGTGTTAGCTAGGTGAGAGTTTGCTTGTCATTACCATAATAAGACCATCTCTTGTATCATGTCTGCACGGTCACTAACCATATCTTGCATCATGTCTGCAGTCTCTGACCATCTCTTGTATCATGTCCACACAGTCTCTGACCATCTCTTGTATCATGTCCTCAGTCTCTTTCCATCTCTTGTATCATGTTTTCACAGTCTCTGACCATCTCTTGTATCAAGTCTGCACAGTCTCTGACCATCTCTTGTATCATGTCTGCATAGTCTATGACCATCTCTTGTATCATGTCTGCACAGTCTCTGACCATCTCTTGTATCATGTCTGCACAGTCTCTAACCATCTCTTGTATCATGTCTGCACAGTCTCTGACCATCTCTTGTATCATGTCTGCACAGTCTCTGACCATCTCTTGTATCATGTCTGCATAATCTTTGACCATCTCTTGTATCATGTCTGCACAGTCTCTGACCATCTCTTGTATCATGTCTGCACAGTCTCTGACCATCTCTTGTATCCTGTCTGCACAGTCTCTGACCATCTCTTGAATTGTGGCCACACAGTCTCTGATTATCTCCTGTATCGTGTCTGCAGTCTCGGGGGGGGGGGGGGCCGCCTACAGAGGAGTCAAGAGCGGGAGCACTGCTTGGACGGGAGTCATGGGAGGAGTCAGACGTGTGTGGACTGTGGAGAGCTTAATATGGGATAAAACCAGAGCC